>PVJX010011215.1:6281-54470 GCA_004027295.1 Dolichotis patagonum | reverse complement strand
CCCTGATTGATGTGTTTTGAAATCTAGTTTTAGCTTTTTTTCCTTCTTTTTCTCCTTGAAATAAAATGAATTTGGAAAGAATAAAAATAGGAAGGAGCCCTGGTTATGGAACTGCAGGATGAGGCATACCTTGACATCACCTCTTTTTCTTCCTGCCCACATTGACCCAGATAAACATTATCTTAATGATATTAATGAGTATGATCTCTGCCATAGAGAGTTGCAGTGCTCTGTCCTTTCCAGTTTTCCCTGTCATTGTTGGTATGGCTGTGTTAGTATGTTACCACGTTGGGTCTGAGAGTTCCCCAAACCTAACCCACGCTACCATGTATCAACTCACTGACTTCCACCACAAAAAAAAATTTTTTCAAGACAAGTCAGAAAGAAGTATGAGTAGTATTTGTTAAGCAAAGACAGAAATTATAGGACACACTTGAGGAGCATGCAAGCCTGCAAACAAATGAGATGCATTATAATTTGGGACTGGACACATTTATACTTTTCTCAGGGGAGTGAAAAGTTCGGGCGGGAAAATATGCCCACCCATCCCCTCCCCCTCAGAATGGTCCCAGCCCATTTGCAGGCACAGATTTTCCTTTTTTTTTTTTTTTTTTTATAGGTGATTTAAACATTTTCTGCCTTCACTCAACCTGTTTACTTTCTTAATTGGGCCAATTTATGGGTTTCTAGTGATGAATCTGTGGAGAACGTATGTAAATCTGGAGAAGGTCTGTTGACAGTGGAGCTGTCCTTATCTCAGGATCAGGCTCCTATTCCTTACTTCCTTAATTGAGCCCATTTATGGCCTTAATGGTGGGTCTGGTAGAAAAGCAGTGTAAATCCAGCCAAGGAATTTTGACATGGGGCTGTCTTGGGTGACTTGGGTTAAATCCTAGAAGCTACAGTCTTCTTAAAAATACAATTTTTGATTATGATTTCTTTGTCTTCTTTCTACCTATCATTTCTTTTATACTACCTCAAGTTGACTGTAAGAATATTTACCAAATTAAAGTACACATTTCTCTGAGCTGGGATGTATTTCAGTGGTTGAGCACTTGCCTAGCATTCATGGAGCCTCAGGATCAATCCCCAGCACTCAGAAAAAGAAAAAAAACACTAAAGTATAACATTTTTAGTTATCAGTATTTTTTAGTGTTAAAAGACGCATGTGTTTTGGTAGAACATATACTAAAATTGGAATGATACACTGCAGGTCCAGTTCAAGGGTGACATGCACATTTTAAACTGCTCATATTTTGTGTGGTGCTTGGCAGTTTGGCTTTGTTGGTTGACACTGACAAAATGGTATCTGGAAAGATTGCCTAAAAGGTCCATTCTGGTTCCAGTTCTGTACTCTGCCTTCAGGGAGCATCCCTGTCTCAATACCCTCAGACATATGCCTGGCCACTGAGTTCCTGCTACACTTACCAAGTTAGTGTAATCTTTGTATTTGTATTCAAACACTTGTTTTTAGTGAAAAAATTCAGTTAAAATATGCTCATAATCCCCACACTCTGAGAGGTTCCATCAGGAGGATCAAAAGTTCAAGCTCAGCCCAGGCAACTTAGTAATTTCGAGAGACCCTGGATCAAAATAAAAAATTAAAAAGGCCTGGAGTGGTAGCGCAGCATGATGGCCCTGGGTTCAGTCCTCAGTACTGTCCCCCCAAAATCATCTTACACTAAAAATGATTGAGATAATTATGATCCGCTTACTCAGACTAGAATTCTTCCAAGTGGTAGGCAAATGTTAGACTTTGAATTTATTAATAAATCAATGTTCTGTGCCTGTATCAACCCCTTTTTTAAAAAAAATTCAATAGAAGAACTATGCTTTGCTAATAAGAAGTCATACCTTTCATTCTTATAGTCTTTTGATTTTTTTTTTTCCTGGAGACAGGGTCTCACTATGTGGTCCAGGATAGCCTTGAACTCACGGCAATCCTCCTGCCTCAGCCTCCCAAGTGCTGAGATAACAGGTGTGCACCACCATACCTGGCTAATAGTTTGTTTTTAATGAATGTTATGTTTTCTTTTTAACCTGTAGGTTATAATGAGACCCATTGCAAAACAATCCTATTTTCAAACTTCAACTGACATTAAAGAAAGAAAACCATAGGGTTTTCTGATTGAATTCCTAAGTAAGGATAAGCTTCATGTATCTTTGCAGTGCCCTGTAATGTTTTAAGTCTTCTGTGCCTCACAACCATCTAGAACCTTCTCATCTTATCTCTAGTTTTCCAAAAATAATACATATGCTTCTAATGGCAGTCCAGGCACTGAGACTGCAGTGAGTTTTAAGCACATAACACTGTGAGACTGACAATTGAATGTTTGTGGTATCACTGGAATCTTTAAAAAGATCAATAGCAAGTGTCTTGTGGTATTTTAAATGTCAGTTTCTGAGAAAAGCATTTTAGCAAAAACTAAATATATATTCCTTATATCACTAGGTATTTATGTATTTCCTATATGTATGAATTTGGTCAGCATTATTGTTACCACTGTAAATATGGCAGCTTACAGTGGTCAATGAAATTAATTCCAGTAGCAAAAAAACCATGAGGCATAAATTTTGCCAGCTCAGAGTCTCTGAGTAGTTGCTAAAAATTATTATGTTCCAGTATTGTGAATCCAAAAGACTTTTTTCCCTTGAAAATGCCCAAGTGCTAAGAAGATCTTATTAGTCACCTTCCTATAAATTACAGCAAAGCACAGGACAAATCTCAGTGACCTTAAACTTTATAAATATTAAAACTAAAGCACAGCTGGGTATGGTGGTGCAAACCTGTAATCCCAACACTTGGGTGCCTGAGGCAGGAGGATCACTGCAAATTTGAGGCCAGCCTGGGTTCCATAATGAACTCAAGGGCAGCCTAGACTACACAGTGAGACTCTTATCGCAAATAAATAAATGAATAAATAAATAAAACACAGTGTTCTTTTTTCTCTCCCCCCATTCCCAGCTATGAAAGTGGCAATGGGTATGCAAAAGCAAATCACAGCCAAAAGAGGTCAGATAGATGCCCTTCAGAGCAAGATCCAGTTTTTGGAAGATGCCATGACAAATGCAAATAAGGTAGGCCATTGTCCAACAGTGGGGAACACCAGCATATTTGTTCATTAACATACTGCAGCACCAAATAGAACACAGCAGAGATGCAGAATATGTAGGCAGGGAAAGGAAAGCTTATTTAGGACTGAGAGAACAGGGGCAGGTTCCTGAAGGAGGACTAGAGCAGGACATCTAGGATTTTAATTACAGGAAATGGTCAAAGGACATGCCTGGTAGAGGAAGAGGTAATGATTATAAATCAAGTACACCTGGAAATCCAGTTCTGTTACACTGTGACATGTCTGTTCCTAAAATCCACTGTTCTGTACAGAGTTGCACAGGGGTTATGGAAACAATGTAATTAGCAACACCACAGTAACACAAATTGCATTTGGGACAGAGAAAAGGAGGAACCTAGTCAAAAGTGGTAGGCAGCTTTATACATGTTAAATAGTTAAGAAATATAAGTGCAACTGTTTATCTTGAAAACAATCAGAAGTGTGCTGTGGAAATATCCGTGAAGGATTATACCTTGTATGTTACTATAAAGGGTGGAAGGAAGGTTTTCTAAAATACTAGATGTGATGGATATGGCTCATAACTTAAGGTAAATCGAGGCACAAGACATGTAAGTGTGTGAAGTGTGTGCATGGATGTAGGCTTTTGATGTATTCTTATGTAGGTCTGTGTAGTTAAATGCACTTTTTGCATTGACTGTGTTTTCATGAAGAAAACTGGTATTCTGGTTATGCATAAGGCAACATGAAGTTTGTGCTGTATGCAAATATTCTCTGATGCAAATCACTTTGGAACAAATTTGCATTTTCAAGATTTATTAAAGAATCAACCATAATGAAGGTGAAAAAGTAAGTACAGCTAAAGTAATCATTACCCATGATAAGCAGCCAGAATATAGCTAAACAAATATTTTACATACATACATTTGTGCAATTATTTTATGAACCTGCTTGTTTCCTCTTTCTTTCTTATTTCCTTTTTCCCTCCCTTCTTTTTCTCTTCTCCTGAACTTACTTTTTCTCTTTCTCCTCTCATTATTTGCCTTTGGGAAACTAAAGCAGTGCTTATCCTCCCTGATGGTACTTAGGGCTGTAAGAGGTGACCGCCTGTTTCCAACCAACAAGCCTGACCCTTGGCCCAAAAAGGAAAGTGTTCAGCCTAACTCATGACATTCTCTCAAACGAAAGGGAAGAAGCCTGTAAAATTAGTCTGCCTTTCTTTCTAAAGCATATTCTAGTCATCCTAATCATAAGAGGAAAAATTGTTTGCTAGAGATGTATGTGCGGTGGCAACTCCCTATCTACCTTAATTGTTTTGAGCATTTTTCACTATGAAAATAATATGGCAGCTCAAAGAAATATAGACTGAAAAAACTGATTCTGTATTTTACCTTTGTCTGTTCCATGGTACTTTTTTACAGAAACAAACTAATTATAGAACTTTTGTTTAATGCTTAAGACCATTTTATTAGTAAGCTCATTTTTATCACTGTCCTGCTAAGTGACTTAAAGGCAGGAACTCTGTCTCATTTGTTTTTATGTCACAGAATCTATAATGTATATTTTAAAATGAATATTCTTGGAAATAAAATAGAAACTCAAAAGGAATAACAGTAGGAAAAGAAGAGTTTAAATTATCACTGTTCACAGCCTACATGATATTCTTTTAGTACTTTAGGATTTTTTTTTTTTTTTTTTGGTACCTGGGATGGAACTCAAGACTTTGCACTGCCAGGCAAGTGCTTTTACTACTGAGCTAAATCCCCAGCCCCAACTACATGATATTCTATATAGAAAACCCCAAACACTCCACCAAAAGACTTCTAGATTTAATAAACAAATTCAGTAGCATAGCTGGATACAAAGTCGACATTCAAACATCAATAGCATTCCTATACACAAATGACAGACTCACTGAGAGAGAAATTAGGGAAACTACTTTTCACAGTAGTATACAAAATAAATGACATATCTAGGAATCAATCTAATGAGGGAAGTAAAAGATCTCTACATTGAAAACTACAAAATGTTCACATATATTAATCATTTTTAAAATCTCTTATTTAAAATAAATTTCAATAAAGTCGGTACATGATTACTCAATCACAATACCAGTTTGGTATGTGATTACTCAATACTAAAACACTGTCTCTTTTGTTTGACACATGGTTATTTTATATTCTGTAAATCAAAGGTACCTAAAAAGTAATTAACTGGATGCAGTGATGCATGCCTGTAATCACAGCACCCTGGGAGGCTGAGACAAGAGAATCACAAATTAGAGCCCAGTGTGGGCAAATTAATGACTTGGGAAGACCCTGTCTCAAAATAAGAAAACAAAAGACAAGGTGTAGTTTAGTTGGGAGGTACAGATTCAATCCTCAGTACAAAACAACAACAAACTAATGATAATACAAGCAGTGATGCAAATAGAGTATATGTAATAACGTATTTCTGGCAACTCCCACTTTTCCTTAGAGTAAATGGCTTATGAGTTAAATATTTCTAACTTAAGATCCTTTAATAAAAGTTTTATTTTTCAGGTCTCTCAGTATCTACATCAGCAAATTATGTCTGATATTTTTTTTCTTCTATAATTGTAGGAGAAACATTTTTTGAAAGAAGAGAAGAATAAACTTAGCCAGGAACTGAGCACTGTTGCAACAGAAAAAAACAAAATGGCAGGGGAGCTGGAAGTTCTGCGGTCTCAGGAACGCCGCTTAAAAGAAAAGGTTGCTAATATGGAAGTTGCTCTTGATAAGGTAGTTATTAACCACAAAAGTCAAGTAATTATCATCCAAATAGTTATTAACTAGATAGAATTTGTATTAGTCACTCTCCTGTCACCAGAACAAAATATACAACACCCACAGTTTAAAGGAAGAGAGGTTCATTTTGGCTCACAGTTTCACCCCATCATTGGCTGGCTCCAAGGCAGAATTGGCACGGAGAAAGGCATGGCAGAGGAAGACTGCTCACCTCACGGCAGCTAGGAAGCAGAGAGAGAAGGGAGGACCTAGGGAGAAGAGTGACCTTCCAGCTCACACCCCCAGCGACCAACCTCCATCCAGCCCCACTTCCAAAAGTGAGACTTTGGAGGGGCCTTTTAAATCTCAGCCTGAACAGTCTGAATGAAAGCTCTGTGTAGGTAGGGCTGAACCTGTCAACCTGTATTGTGTCCCAGTTACTTAGTACAGGGAAAAGCTCTGTCGTCTAGAGGAGGCACTTCTGGCATCAAAATAGTCACATTGCACAGTTTGCCAAGTTACCTTTTCTAGTTAACACAGCAGTGGCCCAATAAATAAAAATGCCTCCATGATCACTAACTTATTATTAAAGAATGACCTGGGTGTGGGTCTCTTTTTAATGTCAGTAAAGTGATATGGCTGTACTAATGCCTAGCCCCTGGTGGAAAAGTGCAGAAAGTGCGGGTAGAAGATACAACTTGAAGAATGGTAAAGATCTGTGACACTATCTTTATTATTACAACTTATTAGAGAAGAGTAAATGTAATCTTCCTGTTATGTAGAAACTGTGGAAGCCTAAAGTTCTACCCAAATCAATCTTGATTCCCAAGAAAGAAGAGCCTTTGCATTAGATAAAACCATTTGTCATCCACTATGCCAGCTTTGCTTCTTAGAACATGCTTATACGGACTCAAGAAATTTCAGTTGTGGTTATGTTTGAATGAGTTTTTATAGTTTGCTAATTTTCTGAAGCTGTTTGCTCATTCCATCCTTAGGCTAGGCATACTTTTGAGTACTCACCATATACTAAAGCCCATGTAGATATCAAGATTGTAAAGGATAAAGATCTAGTAACAGATCATTAGAATGTAGTGTACCAGAACTGGGTGGTTGGTATCCTGGAAGAGATGGCAGTTCTACATTTTTAGGCCTTTAACACAAAAGCACATAAAGAATGAAGGTTAAAAATAACTAAAAACCTATTTTAAAAAAGATGGAGGATAAATCACTTGTGGTTGCTTGATTGTAGGCATCTTTGCAGTTTGCAGAATGTCAAGATATAATACAGCGTCAGGAGCAGGAATCTGTACGCCTAAAACTTCAGCATACTTTGGATGTAAAAGTAAGGTTTTTCCCATCATAAATAGTAATTTAAGCAGATAATGCGTTTGACCAATACTTATATTTTCTTTATATCCTGTACATATATTTAAATGTACTTTCAGTATTATCTGATATTAGCTTCTATAAAATCTGTACAAACATTGTTACACACTCTACCAATCTTTTTTGCATGTGATAACAAATTCAAGCACTACACTTTATTCTCAGCTGATAATAAATGAAACATAAACAAGTTTTGTAAGTACCTACCCAGGAGTCACCTCACAGAAGTGTTTTCAACACATAGGTGTTAAGAAAGTGCAAAGATCCAGAGAGCTAGGGTGTTTGGCTTGTTTGTGGAGTAGCAAAACTGATGTAATACATAAGAGGGATGTATTTTTAAAAAACAGTACACTGCACTGAAATGTGTATCTTGGGTTTTGTTTTGTTTTGTTTTTTGAGTCAGAGTCTCACTATACAGTTCAAGCTGGCCTGGAACTTGCTTATGTACCCCAGGCTGCCCACAAACTCACAGCAGTCCTCCTGCCTCAGCCTCCTGAGTGCTAGCATTACAGGCCTGCAGCACCATGGCAGGACACAAACATGTTTTAAATTCTTGGTAATGCATTTTGTCCATGAAATTGAAAATGCATTTTGATTTCATAATTCTTTGTAGTTGTAAGTCAGCATTATATTGCTCATCTTTCATTGTTTTCCAGGAGCTTCAGGGCCCTGGATATAACTCAGATTCTTCAATGAAGCCACGCCTGCTCCAACCAGCCTGTGTTACCCGTGCCCATTCTAATGTACCATCTTCCCAGTCTACGACAAGCTTCCTCTCACATGTGAGTAACTGCTCTTATATTAGGTGATGCCAGGGACTGACATGTAAGTAATTTTAAGTTGGGGAAATTTTCTTTAAAATGTATTTATAACTAGCATTTTTGGTTACTAGATTTTAGATCTGTACACTTTCCTGAAAAACCCAGTGGCATCCAGATAAATTAGAATGCTTCTTTAACTATTTAGTGTTTTCTTAAGGAAATCATAATGAAAATATTCAGTGGGTGGGCCAGGGATTTAGCTCAGCAGCAAAGCACCTGCCAGGCAAGCACAAGGTCCTAAGTTTGCTTTCTGGTACCAAAAAAACCCCAGATAGATAGATGGATAGACAGAAAGACATCAGTTTTGCTACTCCACAAACAAGCCAAACACCCTAGCTCTCTGGATCTTTGCACTTTTTTAACACCTATGTGTTGAAAACACTTCTGTGAGGTGACCCCTGGGTAGGTACTTACAAAACTTGTTTATGTTTCATTTATTATCAGCTGAGAATAAAGTGTAGTGCTTGAATTTGTTATCACATGCGAAAAAGATTGGTAGAGTATATAAAATATATATACATACATGTGTGTGTGTGTGTGTGTGTGTATATATATATATTCAGTGGGTTTAACAGTAACTATCATAATAAAGTATTTAACAGTATTCAATTCTTTGGTTATTTCCATCATAAGCAATTTCAGATTACAAACCAACACCAAGGTAGCTAAAAAAGGCATCACTTCAAATGCCAAGCACAAGCACAAGTTGGTGGTATATGTTATACCAAGATGAAAGCCATTCAGTGTATATTGTTTCCTCGTGTACTTATTTATAATAAATATGTTATTAATCATATAACATTTTTATTTCTGCCAATTAAAATGTCAATAACTTTGGAATGCTTTTTAGTTTAACCTCTTATACTTTTACAACTCAAGAAAAAATATGCACAATGTAAAATTCAGGCTTTATCCCCTTTGAAGATACATAATTTTCTTATAAGCAGTATTTAGCTCTAACTCTTAAAAAAAAGAGACTCCATAAATCACACATGAAAATCAGTTTCACTAGTTAAATCTTATCTTTTTTTTTAATTTTTAAATTTTTAATAGTACATGTTTGCAACATACGCAGTTTACAGTCATCTTGAGGAGTGGGTACATGTGTGTAATATAGCTTGTAATATAGCTTGTTTCCTTTTTAAAAATCCCCTCCCTTCTATCTCTCCTCCTTCCCTCTTCCTCTAATTCCCTATCCCAATTTTCATTCTTATTGATGTTGTTAGTCTTAGCTCATGTTGTTGTTATAATATTTACATTTAATGAAGTTATTAGGTTCTTGTGTCTATTTTCTATTTATTTCCCCCCTTTCTCCCCCTGCTCCCGCCGTGTTCCCTTATACCACTTCCCTGTTGCAAGAGGTCTGTCCCCTTCTCCCCTTGTCCCTTTATCCATCATTTATTATTTTCTTTGTGGTTTGCCTCATCCAAATGAGAGCTACCAAATGGTGTTTCAGTTTGTGTGTTCTGATTTTTTCACTCAACATATTTTCCAGGTGTATCCATTTTCCTACAAATGTCTCAATGTGTCACTCTTTATAGTCAAGAAATATTCCATTTTATATATAGACACTGCATTTTCTTTATGCAGTGATCCATTGATGGCTATAAGGGTTGCTTCTAGGATTTAGCTATTGTATTGGTATGGATATATCACTGTAGTATGATGTTTTATCATACTACACTATCATACAGTGATCATACTATCACTGTAGTATGATGTTTTACGGGGTTTAGCTCAGTGCCTCAAGTGTCTGTCTGGTAAGCATGAGGTTGTGAACTAGATCCCCAGTACCTCCCCCCCAAAAAAAAGAAAGAAAGAAATCAAGCAATAGCAAGTGCAAAATATCACAGAAAAGTTTTCTTAGAGGACTGGGACTAGAGCTCGTAAGAGATCATTTACAGCAGAGGAAAAACAAAATGTATCTGCCCAGTGAACTATGCAAAAGAAATTGTGGAGAGCCAGGGATTTAGCTCAGTGGCATACACGCCTGTCTGGCAAGCACAAGGTCATGAGTTAAATCCCTGGTATCAAAAAAAAAAAAAATTGTGGAGCACACTGGTGAATAGGCAGGCACGGTGTCACAAAAACCTATTATGACAACAGAAAAACAAAGATGATGTCAACTGTGCCTACAAGAAAGGACAGGAAAGCAAAACATATGTGCTATCAGTGTGATACTTGTATGGAACATGCAGTTGTCGTGTGTGAAGATTGCCTTGGGTGTGACAGTTCTTTTTTTTTAATTTTTTTTTTAATTTTATTTCAAAGGGGGTAAGATTAAACACAAAAAACCAGAACAGAACGGGACATAAGAAAGCATAAATTTCAAAGCTAGACAACCAGAGATCTTCACTATCTGTCATATTGTCTCTTGTTTTCTTGCAAATGGTTGTCCTTATCTTTGCATATGGGGAGCTCATACTAAATAACATAGCCAATCTTTTCACAAGATGTGTAGTTCACTGGCTGCCACTTGCTAAGCAGGGGTGAGGAGAAGGGAGGACATGGGCCGGGGGACAGGATGACATGAGATGTCCAATTCTCAGCCCACACGCAGGCAGGATCCCAGCCACCCCTCAGAGAGGGGAGGCGTTCCTTGTTCTCCTGGCACCCCAAGTCAACTGCATGGCGCAGGTCCCGACATGGCAGGGTCTCTCTCCTTTGGGCTGCTGAAAGTCTGCCACACTCACAGCCGCCCCCCAAGAGAGGGAAGGAGCTCCTTGTTCTCCCAGCACCCCGCGTCAACTGCACCGTGCAGGTCCTGATGCACCAGGGTCTGTCTCCTTTGGGCTGCTGAAAGTCTGCCACACACTCAGCCACCCCCAGAGAGGGAAGGAGCTCCTTGTTCTCCCGGCACCCAGAGTCAACCCCACCGTGCAGATCCCGACACGCCCCAGTCTCTCTCCTTCGGGCTGCCGAAAGTCTGCCACATTCACAGCTACCCCCCAGGGGGAAGGAGCTCCTTGTTCTCCCGGCACCCTGAGTCACCGCATGGCGCAGGTCCCGAGATGCCAGGGTCTCTCCCCTGCAGGCCCCGAGAAGTCCGCCATATTCACCTGCTCTGTCTTTCCGATGAATTGACCATTCCATTTCCAAAGTTCTGAAATGGCCAACAGACCACAGAAAGAATTCTCTTTAGGCTCCTGTTTAGCAAAGCTTATTTTTGTAGTACAGTTCTAGTGATATTTTCATTGTAGTTCATACAGGAATTTATTTCTGATGTTGTCTTTTAGGTTTTTTAACCAAGTATACAGCTGATGTGAAAATGTTGATATTCTAAATGCAAAGTACATATTAAAAATGTAATCCTTTATTGATATTTTATGTTCCTATTAACTACACACTATATAATAAGAATTTCCTGACAAAACAGAAAGACCACTGAGATATTAAGTATGTCCTACAAAAAGGCTAAGAAAGCAAAACACATATGCTGTCAATATAAGCAATACATACGTATGGAACATGCTCTGGTCACGTGCAGACTGCCTTAGGTATGATAATAAAAGTAAATATTTTTTGCAAAGTGCTATTGGTATTTTCCTCATAGTTCATATAAGAATTTATTTGTATTGTTCTTTTTTAGGCTTAGTAAACCAAAAAACAGTCAGTGTTGAAAATTTTGATGTTTTTAAATAAACAATAATTATTAAAAATTCAATATTTTATGTATTAGGGTTTTACTAGAGAAACATATAACACAAGATATACAAATACATATGAAATTACAAGATTGGCTTTCGATGGTCAGGCAGAGTTGGATAAGGAAGTGTGCAGAGTGTGCCTGCACACTGGAGGCTGAAGGATTCAATCCAAGTCTGGAGTTCACTGCAGTGTCCCATGCAAGTCAGTATGAAGAGGCTGGTGAATCTGCGATGGAAAGCTGAAGAATACAAAGATTCTGCACTGGAAGCTGGGATTCAGTGTCTAAGCTGAAGACAAAGAGGAGCTCCGCTGATGAATGGAACAGCCGAGTTCATATCAGGAAGCCAGCATCCCAAGCTTCTGCAGGAGATTGAAGAGCACACCATCTTCCCCGCCGGAGCCAGAAAGATTAAAGTAAGGACCAGAGCTCCCCCAAAGTGAACCGCAGCCCTTCTTAGTGACAACAAGGTCCTAAACCTCTCTGTTGATATAAAGAGTTAAATTCATATCAGGAAAGAATCTCAACAAGCTCCTCCAGGAGAACCAGTGGTAACAGGACAACTAACAACACCACCTCCTCTCCTTTTTTATGTTGTTAGCAACAATCCTCAGGTGGGCCATCCACACCCAGCACCAAGCTGATTGAGTTCATCTGCATGTTACAAGGTAACTGCTAGTTGTCAATCCACCACACTTTATTTTCGTGATTTTTTTTCTGTTAAGTATTCATTGTTTAATATAATAAAACTCAAAATTAAAATTAGTAATTCATAAATAGAAATAGTCTAAAGAATAAATGTGGTCTGACAGACCCATGTTTCTGCATTTTGATAATAAAATTAAGTCTTATTCTCCAGGGTTTAAAATTTCTTAGAAATGTTTACTTGTCTTTGAGAACACTTGTCATCCAGGTTATTTACAGTCCAAGATTTGACTGTTTACTCTTTGTGTCCATCTTTCTTGGGATTCATTGATCTTTCTGGATGTGTGAATTGATACTATCATTGACTTTAGAAAATTTTCATTCCTTACTTTCTCAATTCTGTCCCATTATCTTTTTTCCTCCTGGGACCCCAGTTACACATACTAAAAAGTTTTTTTTTTTTAATCATGCCAATGTGTCTATATAGTCTTTTTTTTTTTGTATTGTCTGCTGTATTAGTTGCTGTTGTATTAGTTGCTGTTGTAAAAATGGGCAGATGAGAATTCCTTTATTTCTCTTGGTTTCTAGTAACAATGTCATCTCATCTCTTTGTTGCCATTTTTCACTAATTGAGTTATGGATACTTAATATGAGAAGCTAGAGATAATCTTGATTTCTAGATCTTTTTTTTTCATGGAGATAATTTTTTTGTTTTGACTGGTGACTAAGCTCATAGCACAGATAGTCCTGTATCACCTCAGCACATTTACAGATTGCAGTTACTCAGATCAAGGCTTTTTATCTCAAATCTTAAACAGTTATCCTCCACCTCTAGTATCATTCCAGTTTTTTTTTTTTTTTTTTTTTAAATTCCAGGTTTAGTCCTGTAGCTCCCCGACTCTGCCAAAAGCTCCTGGCACCTTCTCAGCCTATCAACTGCTGGAAACTCTTCTAGAGTATAGTGACCCTGAATACCTCACTTCTCTGTGTTTTCTAGTTCAGGTCCACAATTGTGCACTGTTGTCAGCTCTCTAGTGGCATCAGGGGTCAACCCCAGGCCCTCATATATGCCAGTCAAGCTCTCTGCCACAGACACACTCCCAGCCCAAAGCAGACTTTTAGAAAAAGTTCTGTTTTCTGAACAGCGAAATGATACCTCTATAATTATTCCTTATATATATGATTTTATATATTATCTATAAACTTCTACTGAAGATTGTAAAACCTTAGCCCTCTTTTAACCCCTCACGTATATATGCACACACACACACACACACACACACACACAATTTGTTCCTCTATGTAACACCCACTCCATGAAATCATAAATTTTGGTTAAATTATGTTGAGCATTTAAATTACTATGACAAATAGTCTCTAGCTGAATTATACAGTGAACTATGATTATTTTTCTACTTTAGATTGAATAATTGTTTTACTTTCTAGCTTGTTTTTTGGATCCCTAAACCTAGTTATCTTTCCAAAGTATTCCATTTTAGTATGAGCCAGCAGATCAGCTGTGTCAGCTGCTTGGGTCCCTGTCTGGTGTGCAGACTCACATCTTGGCTGTGTGCATCTCGGAACCCTGTCTTCCTGATCTGATATGCGCTGGATGGTCTGGAGACCTTTGCATGGGTGCCCTCTTGAGTTTTCTTTCCGCTCCAACCTTGCGAATTCCCGTCATCCTTTTTTCTGTTTTGAGATTTCATTCCTCTTCATTTCTGTCTGTCTTCTGACAGAGCTTGTAACTCGGTGGCACCCTGTTGAAGGGTGCATTTCATTCTTTATAAACCTCGTCTTTTTAAAAATGCCTTTATTCCTACTGTACACTTCAAATGATAGTTAGTTTTGTTGCTGTTGTGCTTTCATGTGACCAGTCTTTTGTTAAATCTTGTAGAATCTTTTCTTTACCCTTGACTTTCCTTTCATGATGATCTCTACTAGATATTTAGCAAGTTCTTGTGTTCTTTAGGTCTCAGAAATTTTCTTATATTACTTATTTGATCATTTTCTCCCCTCCATTTTCTTAGTTCTCTCCTGGAATTCCTGTTAGTTTTCTACTAAAACTTCTGGATTGATTTGCTTAATTTTCTTTGGTTTCAACTCCATATTTTTGTTTCCACCTATTGAGAAATTTCCTTAACTCTCTTTCAAACACCTATTGAATTTTTTTTTGTTATCACATATGATTTTTATTTTCTGGGAACCTTTTGTGTTCTTTATGTCTTTGTAGATTTCTACAATACTACTTTCTCTTTTGTATTACTTTCTCTTTTCTGTTTAAGTTCAACTTTTTGATAATTTCTTCCAATTCTTTTTTTTTTTTTTTTTGGTACCGGAGATCGAACTCACGACCTTTCGCTTGCCAGGCAGGCGCTTAAGCCACTGAGCTAAATCCCGGCCCCCCAATTTATTTTTTATGTCTTGGTATCTGTCTTTCAAGTTAGAAAATTTCCTTCAGTGCTGTGATCCTTGGCAGCCCATCTATATTTAAGGTTGATGAGCTCTACAACAATAAAAATGATTCAAAGCTCTGTGTAAGGTTGTCAGGTTTGTCAACTGTTAGATGGTTAAGAATTGCTTTTGTACTGAAGGACCTGAGAATTATCTGTGTGTTTGTCCTTGGACCAGTCATTTCCCCTAAAGAGAAACTCCCTTATTCCTGTCAGAACTGTGAGAAGCCATGGAGGAGGGAGTCTGGAATACCTGTCTATCCATCTCGCCAGTTCCATGTAACACTCATACTTCCATTGCAACCTTCCTTTTGCTGTGCCAGATAGCAGCCCTGCATAGTCTAAACTCCTTTGGTTCACCATTACCCAGAGATCAAATGAGAGCAAAATAATCACCCCATTTCATGAGGAAAACATCTACAATCCTAGCAACATCTTCTACAGACTTTTCCCAAGCCTGCCATTTTGCAGCACCTGTCTTACCTGGCCTTCAGGAATATGCAAGGCTCTAACTTGGGGCCAGTGGGACTACTCAGGGGCAGAGCACCTGGCCTCTTGTTGCCTACTTCTCTGCCAGTGCCATAAGTGTTAGCTTTCTGTGTTTTTCTAAGTCAGTTCCAAATTATCTATTGCTTTCTCTCTCCCAAAATTTTGTTATCATTACTCATTCCACGGTCCCTTTTCTTTTCTCTGTTCTTCACTCCTTTAGTGTTACTTTTGTGGGGCTTTGAATAGAGGAGAAATAAACGCTAAGTGTCGTGTTCAGAAGTAGAATATTACTGTGGATTGTTCCCCATTGCCTTTTCAATTATCTTTATCATTTGCCTTCATGTTAGTCTTATTTCATGATTCTTAAAAATTCATGTGCCAGGCACTGTACTTTTGAGATTATCCAATTTATGCCCCCAGCTACTCACATGAAATGCTATGATTATAATGCCTGAGATAAGGACTGAGGCTCAAGAAGCTAACTGATTTATAAAAAGTTCACACAGCAAAAGCACAAGTTTACCCAAGACGTAACCCAGATAGTATGCACCTACAGTCTGTCTTCTTAACCAGTATACTATTGCAATTCTCCATACTGTACTGCTGAATTTGTTTATAAAGTAATTTAAGTAGTTGATGATGTAAGTAAATACTGCACCTAAACTGAAATTATATTTCATTAAGTCTTCGTGAATGAAAATCAGTTTTAGAGCTTCAAAGGCATTTAAAATGATCTGACTCCTTGTGTTACAGATGAAAAAATAAGAAAGTCATAAAAGTTATATTATGTGATCTGGGGCAAGCTCAAACATCTAAAACCTGTGTGTGAGGTCCTGGGATTTAGCTCAGTGGCTTAAGCGCTTGCCTAGCAAGCGTGAGATCATGAGTTTGATCCCCAGTACCAAAAAAAAAAAAAACCCAAAAACAAAACAAAAACTTGTGTGTGCACATGCACATGCGTCCATGCATTAAATACTATATATACATGTATATGTAACTGATAGCTAGATATAGATGTATTTTTAACTTGATATAGAAGCATTTTAGATTGTTTCAGATAAAGGCTATTTCAAAATGCAAAATTAAAATATTTTAAATGATAAATTTTTGGTTATATAGCAGGTTTTGTGTGTGTGTGTGTGTGTGTATATATATATATTGCATGCTTGATCTTTACCAATGAAGTACCCAAGATGGGGCCAAGATTTTTAGCACATTGTGACTCTTGTTTCCTACTCATCTGTTCCTAATATATTAAATAGTGTTTTATATTCCATTCTTATTAGAGTCTTCTAAAACAAATGTAAGTGTGAGAAGAGAAGATGAATTTGGACATTCTCAAAATAGTCTAATCAAGCTGAATAAGATCAAGCTTTTATGTTTAGCTTTTTCATGTATCTTGTTGGAGACTAGAGATAGGAATCATTAAGAAGCTATCCATTCTCCTGGGCATTACTAATCTTGCATCATAACTCCTAAGTGCACCTGTCATGGACTCAAAGCCATCAGAGGAAACAGTGCTTGAATAGGTAGGATGGAGATACATTAGAGATATAATTTAGTAGTAAGATGACCATTGATGCCCTGAAAAGACCATTCTTCATATACTGCACCTTTAGTGGAACAGCTCCTGAGAGCTTCAGCTCAGTGTTGGATGTGGTTTGGGGTGGGGGTGGAGAGAAACCCAAACTCCAGTGTTTCACACCAACTTGTGTTAAAGATGAAAGTACACAGTGGGGCAGTTGCCTCAGCCATGCAGTTCGGTGACACACTGGGCAGCTTCTGATGGCTGCATGGACTCCCTCTCCATGTACCTTCTAGAAGTACACACACGTCTTATTCCATCACGAATGTTCTCTAGACAGCTCCATGTCAAACTGAAGATCTTAGGTTTTTCTCAAATACCAGCTAATACAGTTTGAAAATGTTTGATATTGAATTCTCTGTGTCTCAGTGGTAGAGTGGTTGCTGAGGAGGTGCAAGGCCCTAGGTTTGATTTTCAGCACTGGAAAACATTGGATGTCTCGTCTCATCAGTAAAACTTCAGGGGTAGATTTGTACATTTCTAAAGAGTTCTGTAACGTTCTATTGTCTTATAACATTAGTTCAACCCAAAACAAAATATCAAAATAATTTTGCCCAGAGGTAGTTCAAAATATTTAGTAACATGGTAAGGATGTTTACACTACATTGTTAGAATTAAAACTGTTAAAATAAATGTTTGTAGTTTGAATATATATGCATACATAGGTATACATATATACATACACACATATAAACACGCATACATCTGTAAATTAAGTACTCCATTGATTTTTTTTTTTGTAGTACCAGAGATTGAACCCAGCACTTTTGCACTGAGCAGCATCCCCAGGCCTTTTTAATTTTTGAGACAGAGTCTCACTAAGTCACTAAGGTGCTAGACTGGGTTTAAACTTTCCATCCTCTTGCCTCACAATCCCAGAATTCTAGGATTATATATAGGTGTATGCTGCCATGCCCAGATTCTCTATTGATTTTGACTGGTTATTACTGGCTATCCCTCTGTGCTAAGATTTCAGGTGATTTTTATTTCCTCTTCTTATGCTTCCATAATTTCTATTTACCAGTTGAATTAATATTCTAACCAAAAAAAACAAATCTGAAAAAAAAAGGGTCATTATTCTGCACATTGTTTAACACAGCACTCAGCAAAGACCGCTGCACTGAAGGAAGACCCTACAAAGGACCTGAAACAGCTTCTGCAGGAACTGAGAAACGTGATCAATGAGGAGCCGGCCATGCAGCTGAGCAAGGCAGAGGACGAGGGGAGAGCGCCGTCACTCGGGGCCTTGTGCGTGGCTGTGGAGGGTGGCACTCAGGAGGGGAAAGCTGTGCACACGGCACTCTTTGGAAGGTTGTAGATCAAATAACTTTGGAGAATATCTGAAGTTGTCAGGGGAAGCAAGTAAAAGTGGAGGAGTTAAGCAAAAGTAAAAGAAACAATAGCAAGAGAAAATAATAGTCATTTCCTGTAGATAGCCACAGTGGAAAGTGTTACTCAGAGTTACATTTCTATAGTAATTTATAATTCCCAGCAGAGTTCACATCCCTAATCTCATTTGAATATCACAGCTACCTCCTGAGGCCAGAGTTCATTCATCCCATTTTATAAATGAGAAAAACACTAGTTTCAAAGGTTGATTTGATTGTAGCACGCACCCTAGGACCCCAAGAGCTTTCTGACATTCCAGGCATGAGCCTGCAGTAAAGACCTTGGTTCCAGTTGTCTCTGGTTAGTAAAAGACAAAAAGGATTCAGCTAGCTCACCCTCAACCTAACCCTAACCCTTAACTCTCTTAGTACTTAGCTGTGGCGTTTTCATCTTCTCATCTTCTCTCAGTACCTATCTGTGGTGTTTTCATCTTCTTTTCAAATAATGCTTTTTAAATTGTGTTTTGTGCGATCATTTAGATTAGTATCTTAAGGCATTTTAATATGGTATATATTTATTTTTAGTATTATAGCCTTTTTTGTAATTCTTATTTCTGGTTATGCAGCAGTTACTTAAATGTTCCATTAGTGTATACCATCCCAAGATGCCAAAATATTGGCTAGATTTATCTAATTGTTTTTAATATTAACAATAATATCTCTATTACCTACCATAATTAACATTATCTGAATAACATAATATCAGAAATGTTTCACTGACTCCTCCATCAAAGAGTATTTTCATTTGAAGAACACTTTCATTCTTGTCATGACTACAGTGTCCCTTCTAAGCCAGGACAGTATTAGCCCATTTGACAATTATGTAAACCTAGGCACAGGTTGACCCACCTTCTTCTAGAAAGCTAAGGCAAAGCCAGGAGTAAAAGTCCCAGCTGCTGGTTCTCAGTGCCAGTCATTTTACAGGGTCACCAGGCTTCCCTAGTCAGCTTGCCAGCACACCAGCCACTAGTGATGCTGTTGAACTGTACTGGATTGCATTGAACAGAAATATATTTAGTTCTTGCCTTTAGAGAATTTGTTAATTTTTTGTAAACACTGCAAATGACCTGTCACTAAAAACTAAACACCTAGTGCTTAAGACTCCAGGGAAAGAAAGCATTTTTGATTTGATAAATTCTAGAGGTAGCTTTTTGTTCAGTTTTCTTGGAAACCTAAAACCCACAGTTGCCAGGTGTGGTGGCGTACACCTATACTTGGGAGGTGTACCCAGCACTTGGGAGGCTGAGGCAGAAGGATCCATGCAAGTTTGAGACCAGCTTGGGCTACAAAGTGAGCTCAAGGCCAGCCTGAACTGTATAGATCCTGTCTCAAAAAGACAAAAAATAATAAAATTAAAATAAAATATAATATTAAAAAAGTTACAGGTTATACCACTGGGTACGATGATGCAAGACTGTGATCGCAGGACATGGGAGGCTAAGGCAGGAGATTCATAAATTTGAGGCTGGCTTGGGCTCCATAGTGAGTTCAAGGCCAGCCCTGGACTACATAGCAAGAGTGTCTTTATTTTCTTTATTGTTGAGACAAAATACCCAAAATCCAAAGTTAAACGAGGAAAGGTTTATTGTAGCTCACAGTTTGTAGAGGTTTCAGTTCATAATCTGCTGGCTCCAAGACAGGGTGGCATAGCTGAGGGGCATCACAGAGGAGAAATAGTCTATGGCAAGCAGGCAGGAGACAGCAAAGCAGCAACAGTAGCAAGAGAAGCAGACTTTCCTCTCTCCCTTTATAGTTAATCCAGAGTACAAGCCTATTGATTAGTGCTACTCACACTCAGGATAAGGAACACTTGCTCCCAACATCACATCCTTAATCTCCACATGGCACAACCTAGATCCAGCTACCTCTGAAAAGCCAAACCTCACCTATGTCTACATGAGACTTTAGGGGTCATCTAGGCACAAATCATAACAAAGACCAGGATCAAAACATGAAACAAACACCAACGACAAAAAACAAGAGAAAAATACATATGAGCCATTGATTTTTTTTTTTTTCTTTTTGGTACTGGAATCAAACTCAGGACTTTGTGCTTGCTAGGCAGGTGCTGTACCACTGAGCCATATCCCTGGCCTCATCCATTGATTATTTTTAAAACATGCAGTCTTGCCAGGTATAGTGGCCCATACCTATAATCCCAGTACTTGAGACACTGCAGCAAGAGGATCACCATGAGTTTGAGGCCAGTCTAGGCTACATAGTTCAATGCCAGCCTTAACTACATAGTGAGACTATGTCTCAAAAAAAATCAAATCTAGAAATTGATCTGCATGTGATTAACTGAATTATATTTGTCTACACAGGGATGATAGGGTAAGAGATTGCATTATGGAGTCAAGCCTGAGATCAGACATATGCCATAGGTAAGCACAAGCTACAATTCTAAATTAATTTCCCATGGACATTTGTGTGGCCTGGTTAAATGAGATGGTCTGGTTCGATGATTTTCATGGAACTTGGCAGACATTTTGGTCCATGAAGGAAAACTGTTATGTTATTAACTGATTCTAAAAAAGATTTCAAGTAAATTTACAAATTTACTTTCCAGAAATCAACTCTATAGACACTTTCTTGTTTTTTGCTGATTATATTAGCTTTGTTTCACTATAATAAAATATGTGAAATAATTAACTTATAAGAGAAAAGGTATATTTAGCTTGTAGTTCTGCAGGTTCTAATCCAATACTGGCCTTTTATGGGAGCATGGGTGGTATGGACTATGTAGCTGAGGTAACTGCTCACCTTACTACCAAGGAGCAAAAAAGACAAAAAGGGTCCAGGATCCTACAGTCTCCTTTGAGTCTTGCCCCCAGTAACCTAAGGATCTCACCTCCTAAAGGCTCTTATCACTGTCTAGTAGCGCCCCCTGCTGAGAGCCTCTGGAGGCCACTCAGTATCCTAACTGTAGCACAGATTTTTAACTACAGAAAGCTATGTATTCTTGGGGAGGTAATGACTTTGTCTACATTTATACATATTTACAATGACTTGGTTAGCAATTATGAATAGTGTTCCAGGATATGATGATAATTTCAATGTGAAGTTATGAGAATAATCTTACTGAAAATAGCTGAATTTTTAAGTGAAGTCATTAAAAAGAGCAGAAAGCAAGCCAGCTGTGCTTGTACATACCTGTAATCCCAGCACTCAGGAAGCTACGGCATGAAGATGACCACAAGTTCGAGGCCAATCTGGGCTACATGGTGAGTTCAAGGCTAGCCTGAACTAAGTAGCAAGACCCTGCCTGACAAAAACAAAACAAAACAAAACAAAACAAAACAACGAAAGAAATGTAGTCCATACCCTGAATGATCCTTGAAAGACAACTTAGAATAAATGTTAGCCTGAAAGGCCCAATATTAACTTGAGATTTATGAAAGTCGCAGAGGCTGTTGCTTGGAAATCTTGGTAGTCCTTACTGTCTGCTGCGGTAAGTGTGAGGATCCTCAGACTGGCACTGAGACACTTCTGACTTGTCATCTGTCTCCTTTACTGCTCTGTTATGCTCTGATCAAACTAGTTTTCTCTTGATTCCCTAAAGTTCATTTCTTTTGTCTTCAAACTTCTCTCTATACTATTTCCTCCACCTGGAAGAGCCCCAAACTCACTCTTTGGAGTCTGTGTCTGAAAGTAATGTTCACATGAACAATTTTGTTTTATCAAAAGGCTCATACTTTATGACCTACCTAGCTAGCTAGCAGATGGTGTCATTTACCCTGCATAAAAATAAATTGGGCTGAGGGTATAATTCAGTGAGAAAATGGGTGCTTAGCATGTACATGGCCCCAGGTTCAAACCCCAACACCAAAATAAGTAAAAAATAAAAAACAAGAATAAATAATTTATTTCACAAACCTGTGTTAGATTGGTAAGAAAGTAATATGTGCTCTTTAATTTCTTCCACTCTTCTACTAACAGAAGCAACAACTCACTAAGGGACTCCCTGGAAGGCAGCAAGTCAAGTGGAACCCTCAGCAGGTGAGAAGTGATTGTACCAGCCTATAGTTTACTACTGTGAGCTAATTCAAAAGGGCACAACCACCCCACGCCCACCACCCAGCCCCACCCCACCCTGCCTTGCGATGTGCTGGGCCCAAGCGTAACAATGAGTGGGACTGGTGTGGGCTCTGTGTTTGAGTTGTTTACAGTCAGGAGCTCTGTTCATTGACTGCTGGCATGAAGAAACCTCATTTTTCTCTTTCCTGTTTTCACCATCTATGAAAGTAGACCTGTCCAAGCTCTCCTGTATCCTCACGGTTTCTTTGTTTGCGTTTCAGTCAAGCGTTGCCTTCAGCTCTGCCTCTAGAAGCAATGGAGTGACTAGCACTCAGTAAATGTGGTTTTGTATTGTTTTGTTTTGTTTTGTTTTGATACCGAGGATCAAACTCATAACTGCACATTTTGAAGGGAGGTGCTTATGCTGCTGAGCTAAATCTCCAGTCCGCTCTCAGTAAATGAATGGAGATCAGATTATAAATACCTTCTCACTACCTCTCCTACCTGAGTACAACACAGAGAACTCAAACCTCTGTAAATATCATTCTCTCAGCCTAAAAGAAATAGTCTTGATTTCCTCCTTTGGGTATAACCACTGTCAACTACATATTATAATAACCATGCTAGCAACTGTCTATTTTTATTTCCCTCTTTTCTGATTGTTATAGAATTATCTTTTTTTTTTTTTTGAAGGGAAATACAACAGAATAAGACAGAACAAAGCCAATTGAGACAATGCAGTGAAATTGGTATAGAACTTCACAGCAGGTTACCAGGATAACAGTAATAGGTACCATAGTATATCTCGTTATCTTCACAATATTTGTCTAGCCAATTAGGTATGGCAAAATCAAACCAAAGACAGAACATTATAAAACCAATCAAAAGAGAATATTAAATAGAGTAAAGCAATTAATCATAATGAAATAAAACAGTGAAAACAACATTTGCTTTCAAACAGAAGAGAGAGGAGATCCCCCATATTTGCTATATTGCATATTGCATACAGTCATCCTCCCAAGAGATGCTCAGACCTCTGTCCCCAGTTGCTAACGGGGCGGGGTTCAGATGTTTGATTCCAAGCCCACGCACTGGTAGGCTCACAGGAGACGCTACTGAGCGCTTACCAAGTGGGCAGGCAAATGGCTTCTTTGTGCAGCCGCCTGGGTTCCTCCATGGCCGTGGCTGGATCTCAGGGGCCACTAGAATCATCTTTTTATCTCGTCTGATCTATGTTTTCTCATGTGTAGATTAGAAGTGAAGGCTCAAGATTACTTAAAAACTTCCCGAGGTCATACCTCTTGTAGGCAGTAGAGGTCAGAGTTGAACTCAGTCTGGCTTTCTCCAGAGAAGGTGCTGTGGCCACCGTTAGATACTGCTCTGGGGACCTAGACTGAGTATTCAGGAAGGAGCTCAGTCAGAGCCAAGAGAGGAGCTACTTTCTTGAGGTAACTGGCGCTCTGCTAGGACTAGAAAGATCTGCTTCCTTTAGCAGAAAGATTATCATACTGCTGTGTCTTACGAAAAAAATCTATATTCTTAAAAACATTGAGCATTGTTTTTACAGTTTAGCAGCTAAATAAAAGGCAGCTAGAATCTCCCAACTGTGATGTATCTAATCTGTGGTGGTATTGTCCTTCTGGGAACTCCACTGTATATTTGTAAAATGGAGATTTGTAAAATTTGTAAAATGTATATTTGTAAAATGGCAAATAGCAGAGCTGGCATGATGGCACATACCTGTAATTTCAGTGTAGTGTCACAGCAAGGGATTTCCCGCAGTGACCCTCCTGTTCCTTTTTCCTTGAGTTCTTGCTGTCACCCTGGCGAGGAATAGAATGGTGGGGTGAGGCTGACTCAAAGCCAAAAATCCCCTAGCTCATCCAGCCCAGAATGAGGAACTCAGAAAAGGAAAGCAATGTGAAGCAGATTATACATATAATATTGCAAAGGTGGGAACAAAGCCATCAAGCAACAAGTTTGTTCAGCAGGGAGAGCTCAAAAGTGAGGTCTACCTTGCTCTGATCATTTTTATAGGGGTTTAAACCCAATCAGTGTGTTAGCCTTCGTTGCTGGAATAAGAGTGTTGCTATAGAAGGCTAAGGTTTTATGAAGTTTTAGGGGACAAAAACAGATCTTAAGAATAACTGTTCTGCCAGGTGTGGTGGCTCACACCTGTAATCCCAGCACTTGGGAGGCTGAGGCAGGAGGATCATTGTGAGTTCGAGACCAGCCTGGCCTACAAAGTGAGCTCAATGCCAGTCTGAACTGCATAGTGAGATGCCACCTCAGAAATACCAAAAACAAAAAAAAAAGAAAAGAAAAGAATAACTGTTCTTCACCTGTAAAGGTTTCACAAAGGGCAATTTGCAGTAACTAGGTAGTCATTTCTGTAGTCATCTACCACACCACGTTAGCCATGCTGTACATCTCTCCCTGTCTCCCCTTCTCACTGTCCCTACATTTCCCCCTCTGACTGGATCATTCTTGTGCTATTGGAAGGGAATAGGTAGAGGTCTTGTCTTTACCCCCTTTGAGAGTCGATACTTGATTGGATATTGGGCTTGTTGCTAGGGGCTTGGTCCTGTGAGCTAATAGGGGAATTGGAGTGGCATGGCAACCTGCACTAGGAAGGGCAGTGTTCCCTGGACAGAGGCAGGTGTCAACACCACAGGCTGTCAGCTCCCAACCACAAAGCTGCTTGAAAACTGCTTGCTGCTTCTAGCCCACAGAGCCTGCATTTTCTACCCTCTAAAAAAGGCTTGTTATTTTGAGCTGACTTTTGGATGTCTTAAGAAATTTTTGATGTGCTATAAGGTTTGGGTTTTTTGCATGTGGATATCCAGTTGTTCCAGTATATTTATTGAAGGTACAATCCTTTCTTTATTTAATTGCCTTTGCATCCTTGCCAGAAATCAATTCTCTGTTATGTGGATATATATTTTGGGACATCATATTGGTGCTTTGGTGGTTTGTCTATCTTGATATCATTGCTGTTTTGTCAGGATTAGTGTAACTTTGTGATAAATCGTAGGGTTGGGGAGGGTTGAAGCTCCAGTTTTGTTCCTTTATCAAATTTGTGTAGATTATTCTGAGTCTTTTGTATTTCTACAGAAATGTAAGAATCAAAATGTTAATCTTTATGAAAAATAATGTTGGCATTTTGATAAGGAATTGTGTTTTCTGATCTTTATTATTTCTTCATTTTTGGTTTTATTCTGTCTTTCGTTCTTAATTTCTTAAGGAGAGATATAGGAATTATTTCATAACTTTCTTCTTTTCTAATAAATGTACTTGATGTTTAAAAAACAATGATTAAAAAGGCTTGGGTCTTTTAACCTTCCCCAGGGGCAAGTTCCAGCCCAGCCTGGGTAACTTAACAGCTTAGCAGGACCCTTTCTCAAAATAATAAAAATGTTTTTAAAAAGAGCCAGGGAAATAGCTCAGTTTGAGGGTCCACCCTGGGTTCAATCACCTGTAATAGATACAAACACACACACACATAAATCTTAGTATTACAGTGACAGTAACTTTAATCTCACAAACTCCCTGAAAGACAGCTACCTTGAGAACTATTGTAATAGACTGTTATACCCAACCTACAGAGACCTGTGTGGTTTATTTTAACTTACTGATTTAATTAAGTCTTATAAACATAACTGCTAAGGCTAAGAGAATGTTGTTGTTGTTGTTGTTGTTGTTATTTTGTTTTACTTTTGAGGCAGAGTCTCACTACCAGGCTAGCCTTGAACTTGCTTATATAGCCCAGGTTGGCTTAACTGATAGCAATCCTCCTGCCTTAGTCTCCCAAGTGCTGGAATTACAGGCATGAGCTACCACACTTGATCGTGTTGTTGTTATTGTCTTTGATTTCTTTGTTTTTAAATAAGTCATTAAGATTACTCTTCTTAGAATCCATGAAAAAAGAGATTTGTATGTATAGCTATTATTACACAAAAATGGATTTTCTAATCAGGATTATATATTATTCCTTTCATCCTGCAAAATGTTCACAGACACTGAATGCAAAAAGATAGAGCAACTTTGCATCTTCCTTGTGGGTATTCAGGACTTGTGTGGTTAGGGTCGTGTTTGCCATCCCAGGGGTGTCGTTTCAGCCCTCGCATGTGCCAGGTAGCTGGCTTCTGTCTGCAGCCCTCGGTGCTGTGTGTGAACCAGAAGGCTCACATTACCATTCTTATGTTTCTAGGGAGCCAGTCACATTACACGTTGCAATGGAAGATCCATCTGGCTGCTTCACATACCCTTCTACAGGTGAGTTTCCAATGTAAACAAAGAAATGAGGCCTGCTTAGACCCTTCCTGTGCTCCTGTTTCTGTGAGCGTGAAGCCCAAAGTCCTGACGTAGCCCATGAGTCCCCATTAACTCTGGGCTTGTTTCCTGCCTCTGCTCTTTTCATCCGTCTGTGTTGTCCATCCTTGAACTCTTCCTGAGCTGTCTGAGCTGCACCACAGCTCCCTGTCCCAGTGAGTACACTGTGCTCTCCCTAAGGCAAATGCCTCCCCTCCTTTGGAGCTTTGTTAGACCCCACTGTCCCATTGAGACTTAGTTCTGACCACCTTATATACAATTCACAACCTGGCCACACTTGCAGTCCCCTCTTACCTTTTCCTTTTAAATCATTTTCTAACCTACTGTGTAATTTATCAATGTACAGCATTCATTGAGACACTAGCCTTTAACTGTCTGCTACCCTGATACAGCTCAGGTATGTGATCACAGCACGCTGAGAGGCTGAAGCAGGAGGATCACAACTTTAGTCCTAGGCTGGGCAGTTAAGCAACTTAGCAACACCCTGTACCAGTTTTTGTTTTTAAAAAAGAACAAAGCTGGAATGTAGCTGTCTTGGTTACTTTGCTCTCCTTGCTGGGGCAAAACACCCAACACCTAAAATTAAGGAAGGAAAGGTTTATTTAGCTCACTGTTTATAGAGGTTTCAGTCCATAATCGGCTGACTCCAAGGCAGGGTGGCATGGCACTGAGGCAACACTTCAAGGCAGCAGCCAAAGTAGAAAGGGGAAAACAAGCCTCTTCTCCTCCCTTGTACACAGGCCACTCCCCACTCCAGGCCGGGTGTAGAACACTCTGTGCCCTTCTCTTTCACTGGCTCCCTGCTGAGTCTCTCATTTAAACTTCTAAACTGACACAATATATCAACCATACAGTAGATTATTGTGAAAGTCCCGAGTTCACTCTCTAGTACCACCACCACCACCAAAAAAAAAAAAAAAAAAGTGGAAGGGAGGGAGGAAGGGAAGGAAAAGATAAAACAATAGGCATGACTGAAATCATAGCCATAGACAAATTTACACAAAGGAAATTTTCAAACCAGGAAAAAAAAAACAATTACAAGATGTGTTAGTTTTACTAGACAAAGAAAAACCAACACATAAATTGATCTTTTTACAGAACAGAAAAAAATAATTGTAAAAGAATGAAGCCAAAAATAATAGTTATTCGACAAAAATACAGTTATAAATCTCAGGAGTAATAATGTAAATAGGGCTGGACATGGTAGTGCACTGGGGAGGCTGAGGCAGAAGAATCACAGTAAATTTGAGGCCTGCCTAGGTTATATAATGAGTTCAAGACCAGCCTGAACTGTATAGTGAGACCCTGTCTCAAAACAAAACAAAAGGCTGGACATGGTGGCACATTCCTGTAATCTCAGCACTCAGGCGGCTGAGGCAGGTGGATAGTTGCAAATTTGAGACCAGCCTGGGCTGCATAGTGAGGCCATGTCTCAAAAAAAGAAAAAGAAAAAATACAGGCCAGTGCAGTTTTTTAGTAGGGGGAAAAAAAAAAAAAACCAAGATGGGATTTTTGTAAGAACTGAAAAGAATAATAGAAATCTAATATTAAAAAATGCAATTTCTGAAATTAAGGGCTTACTGATAGAATTAACTACATTATTGTGAAAGTTTTACTTCTTTGGAGATGCAGTATACTATTTTTAATGAATTCTTACTTTTATGCTTGTTTTTGTAACATGTAGCAAGCCCACCTGTGAAAAATTCAGCTTCTCGATCATTCACTTCCCCTAAGAAGTCTCCAGTACATTCTCTGTTCACAAGTTCAGCTGAAGAGTCAGTGGGTTCCACACCACAGTACAGATCCACCAAAACAGTCCCCTCACCTGATTCTGTTAAAGGTAAGATTCTGCCTGATACTGCTGATGGGATTGATTGATTTCTTATTCTGCTGACTTATAAATTCTTTTTGGCGCTCACAGTCACTAAACTTGTGCATGCTATTCTCATACACAACCTCTAATCCCTGCTAGCTAACTTACTGAGTCTTGTTTAAATAAAACAGTTCTGTGTACACATAAGTAAAATGTAGGAATTGGATGTAATGGTTCTATTTTTCTCTGACATGAATAAGAAACATTTGCCCCTCTATTAAATAGGATTGTAGGTCTTTTACGTACCATGAATGACTTTTCTGTCTTATTTATATTCTTTAAAGCATACAGTCCTTCAGTCTCTGCATGTCTAAGTGCTAGTGTCTATCATACAAGGTTATCAAATTTCTCATCTTTAATTTTTTGAGGGAGGCACTGAGGATGGAACCCAGAGCTACACTAACTCTGAGCTATATCTCTATCCCTTTTTATTTTTATTATTTATTTATTTTTATTTTGAAGAGAATAAAACCAAATGAGACAAAACAAAATAGAGTCAATCAAAACAAAAGGATCAACATGGTACATGACTTAAAAACAAAATACAAGGAGATCAGTAATGGCTACCATAATGTCTTTTGTTATCTTCAAAAGAGTTGCCCATATCATCAGGCATAATAAAATTGAACAAAACAGTATAGAACAAAACCAATAAAAACAAAACATTGGAGACATTATAGGACTTCAAAAGAAGATAATAGTCAAACCAGAATGGGTATCATAGTATATCTTATTGTCTTCAAAGTAGTTGCCTATAGCATCAGACTTGATACTATCAAACAAAACAGAATAGAATAAAATCAGTCAAAACAAAACAGTGAGAGCAATACAGAGCTTCAAATCAAGCTAATAGGAAATCAAAAATGGTTACCATAGTATATCCTGCTATCTTTGGAACAGCTGTCCATGCCATCAAATCTAGTACAAGTAGACAAACTGAAACAGAATAAAACCAAACTAAACAGAGCAATGAAAACTGTGTGTGTTTCAAATCATGTTAGTGATTAACAGTAGCCATTGCCTTCCCTTTTTAGACAGTTCCTACCCTTTCACTTTTACAGTATGTATTATACATTTTGGATCCCACTAATTCCTCTAGTTTTTATATTAGGGAGGCAACTCAATATTCACCTAAGTAATTATGAACCTTTTTACCCTTGAGCATGATCTCAAGTTGTATCCATTTGCCTACAAGAGCCTCAAGGTTATCTTTCTTTATAGCTGAGGAGTTTTCCATTGCATAACAGTGTCATGGCTTTCTAACCAATCTGCAGCTGATGGGCAATCTACCCCTACTTTTTTCTGGTTCCTGTCATATAGAGCATTGTTTTCTCATCTTTGACTCTCAATCTATAAACCCCCTTTGAGGTTAAATGTATTTCTTATATAGAGCATATTGATGGACCCTATCTCCTGATCCACTATGCCTGTGTTTCTTTTTATTGGTGAATCAAGACCATCTATATTAGTGATTATGGCCCACCTTCTCTGCCTCATCTCTGCCATGTTATTTTTCTGTCATTGGTTGTCTACTTTTCCCCTTCATTCCACTGTCTACCACATTGAGTTAGCCCCCTCTGCTGCTGTTCCTGAAACCATGGTCTTTTTTCTTTCTCTAGAATGTCCTTCAGTATTTTTTGTTTTAGTGGTCATGAACTCCCCCAGTTCCTCTTTTTCATAGAAGCATCTTGTTTCTCCACTAATTTTGAAAGATAGTTTTGCAGGGTGCATCAATCTGGGTTGGAGGTTATTTTCTTTCAGGACTTGAAATACTTTACTCAAGCTCTTCTTGATTTGATGGTTTGTGTCGAGAAGTCTGTCATGATTCTGATGGGTTTTTCTCATAGGTGATCTGTTTCTTTTCTCTGACAGCTTTTAATATTCTGTTCTTGTAATCAGTTTCTGGGATCTTGATTATTAAATGTCTGGGTATAGATCTATTTTGGTTATAGCTGGCTGGAGCTTTGTATGCCTTACTTAATCTGAGTATCATTTCCTTTTCCTATGCTTGGGAAGTTTTAATTATCTCTATAAATAGCCTTTGTATTTCATTTGTCTTTATCCCTGCTTCTTCACTCACATTTTTAAGTTATAGATCCCCCTGTCATCTTCTAGCCTTTGTATTGTTACTTTCTGGTTCCTTGTTATTTTTTAAGAGATCTTTCCTTTCGCGATCACAAGTTGAAAACCTGTCTTCAAGGTTTGATAGTCTATCTTTAGTTTCTTTCAAGCAGTTTTGCCAGCATTCAGTGGAGTTTTTAATTTCCTGGTAATCTCTTTGAATCTGTTTCATGTATTCTAAATTTTTTTTATATTCTTCATTGAAGGTTTCCCTCATTTTTCTATGCTCCTCTATTCTTCCATCTGTGTCTTCTTTAGAGGTGCTTAGCAATTCTTTTATTATGTTTTTCATTTCTTCTTTTACCAGAGATATTATTTCTGTTCTAAGTTCTTTTATAGCCTCTTGAAGTTGTTTCTTTATTTCAGTTGCTATTGTTTCAGAAACTTCAGGTGTGCAACTCCCAATTTCTTCAGTGTTTACATCTCCTGGACCAGTACTGCTTGGGTTGGAGGCCAGAGACCACCTTTTGCTTCTTCCTGTCATCCTGTTCCTGGTTTCTTCTGGACAAGTGGGTAGTGGGATCCCAGGCGCTTCCTTTTTGGCTATAATTTCTCTGAAGTGATACTTTGCTTTTTCTAGCCCGTGCTGGCTAAGGATAGCTGATGGTGACCATTGGGTGTGTTGTTACAGGGCTATCAGTGACTGGTGGAGTGCAACCAGGGGCAGGGCAGGCTGGTGCCTCCCTCCAGAGCTGGTTAACTGCAGGGAGCCCTCACCACATTAGTATGCGCAGGTCAGGTGGAGCTGGTTGAGGATGGCATTAGTGAAACCTCGGCAGTGGCTGTTGGATTGTGCACAGGGGCAGGACTCAGTCCAAGCAATTTTCACCAGTCTGCTCTGAGCTAGGAGTGGCAAATGGACCCGGCTGCAGTTCTGGCTTCGGTCTTATCCTTCCCAACTCCAAAATGACACCCGGCCAATCACCCACTCCCGCAGGACCTCTGAGTACCCCACACTCACCACTAGCCAGTGCAGTTCTCTGGTCTGTTGCTCCCCTCTGCCACCACGTCTCCCTGGAGAGGCCTTTAGGCTTGCCAGCCACCAGCTTCACTGTGACCATGCATCTCTGGTTTCCAACAGTGCTTCTCGCACGGTAATTCCGGCTCCAGGTGAAAGTGCCACTAGCTACCACCTTCTTCTGTTTAAGTTTTTTTTTCTTTTTTTTCTTATTCTCTCTAGGGGCTTCATTTCTCTCTGTAGGTTCTTCCTGGGTCAAGGGAACCTACTTCCTTCCATCTTGTCTTCTCCAGAATGCTATATTCCAGCATCTGGGCATTTCTTCTCCCAGAGAGGCTGTTTACTCTGCTGCTTACTGTTCCACCATCTTCCCAGGATCCTTCCTCTTTTTATTTTTATTTTGACAAGGGTATAGCTTAAGTTGTCCATTGCTGGACTTGAGCTTGGGAGCCTCTTAACTCAGCTTCCCTCAATGCTGGGATTACAAGCATGAACCTTTGTGCTTAGCTTCTTTTTTTAAAATCTTAAGTTCATGTGTTATTTAATAAGATGAGTAGAAGAATCATTTAATTTCCAAGAAGTGCCTGATAAATACATGGATGTTAAATGTAAGTGTGTTAACTCTCTTCATGTATGACCATGACCAAGTCACAGCAGTGCTGTCTCCTTATCCCATTGATAAGGAGAAACCAGGTGAGTTGTCATATTGCTGTCAAGTTGGTTCTTAGTCTTTTGAACTTCTATACTGTGCACATTTCTAGATCCTAGAAAATGAAAACCAGAACTCAATCACATTTTTAGTGGGTTTTTAACTTTTGGCATTGTTTTTCCTTCTCATATGTCTCAAAGCTATTCATTTATATATAATTTAAAATTTTAAAGTATCAAATCCTTTCACTTTATCTTAGCCAAAAGGCCAAGAAGCAATAAAAGTATCAAATCATTTACCTCATGAGGCAGTGGTCACTGCTGCAGTAGACCGTGCTGCTTGTCTCCCTGGTGTAACATTTGTGTTATATGAGGACATGGCATGTTGCTCTCTATCATCAGATACTCATCAAACATGCATGTCATACCATTCATGTGAAAAATCTATGAAGTCGTGCCTTCTCTTGAATTAAAAGTATCTACATATTGCCTTTCATATTAATATCTGTAATGAAAAGAGTGTATTTGATAAGAAAATGAGCCAGCAAAATGTTTTTGTCAACATTATATAGTTATTCAGGGTTAAGATCAAATTAAAATCTTTCGGTACTGGAGGAGATATATCTCACCTAGCATGTTCAAGACCCTACATATTCAATCTCCAGCACCACAAAAGAAAAAAAAAAAAGAATTGAAATCTTTGGTTCATCAAATTAAGTACTTTTATAGATTGGCAAAACTTTTCCTACTTATTGGCAAATATTTTCATGCCTAGTTGCTACTGCCATGTTTGTTGTAGATTCCTTGAGGCATCACAGAGCACTCTTTTGTCAACAGGACCATCCTCATTTGGGTGGCAGCACCTGGCACAGGTCCCTCACACTCCAAAGTGGTGCCAGTGTCTGAGTTAGGTCCTGCTCCCACACATCCTAGGCTTGCAGAAGTCCTCAGGTGTGCTGTGACTGCTGACCACTGCTGAGTGGCATCACACTGGATGTAAGCTTCTCCCCCAACCCATTTATTCCTCTGTAGCTAAATAATAGTAAATTGAATTGTTTTGAAACAAAAATCAGATAGGCTAGTGGTACAATGTTTAGACAAGAGACTTTTTTCTTCATTTTAAAAGTGTTAAAAGTTCTTTAATCTGTATTTAGAGCCTTTCTAACAAATATCAAATAGACTTTTAATATCACATCTAAGCAATTTTCTGATAGATCCACAGTCTCCGCCACTAGAAACAACAGGGAAAACATGCAGGAAACTTCAGAACAGACTGGAAAGCTTGCAAACCCTGGTAGAAGATTTGCAGCTGAAAAACCAAGGTACAATGTGCATTTTTGGAGAGGGCTTTTGTTTAGAATACTTTCCTTCCCTTCAGAGTAAGTCTCCTGTCTGTTGCCCCACTCAAAAGGTATTGAATTAGCAATTCAGAAACCTTACTCAAAACATGAGAATCTGAGCCCTAATGTGTGGAACTCTGGGCAGGTCATCCTGCTCGACTGTAACTCGCCTGATAATCTTGCCAGCCAGCCCTCACCTCGGGTTGAGTGCCTTTTCCTTTTTTTTTTTTTTTGGTACCGGGGATTGAACTCACAACCTCATGCTTGCCAGGCAGGCGCTTAAGCCACTGAGCTAAATCCCCAGCCCTGGGTTGAGTGCCTTTTCATGTGGAACTTTAACACACACACACACACACACACACACACACGCACATACACACACTTTGTTATCCCTGTTACCTCTGTAGACGAGCGTTTGTATGATAGTGGCCAAGGTAAAATTACAGTCCACAGTCAAAAAACAAAATAACAGGACTGCGGATATAGCTCAGTGACACAAGCACCTGCCTCGCAAGCACAAGGTCCTAAGTTTGATTCTTGGCACCAAAAACAAAACAAAACAAAACAACTGTTATTTAGCTGGCATGTAATGTAAATTAACATAGAGGCAGAGGAGACTATGCCACCCAGTGAATCACAAAATAGAAAGATAAGCCACATCTAAAACTACTAAAGCCACTGGAATGGAAACAGAATCACAGTGATGGGCAGCCCCCTGGCTCAAGTTCTAGGCACTGTGGATATGGGAGGGCTATGGTATTTCCACCTTTTCTGACATAAGTTCTTAAATCTGGGAGTGTTTGTCAGAGAGACCCATAGTGGAGTACATCTGTTCTACCTTTCCATCCCTAGAGAATATGAGTTGCTAGGTGAATGAAAGGAAACATTTTTCTAAGAACAAATATTTATAAAATAAATTTGGTCTTGTTGCTAATAAGAGTTGCTGCAAACATATACTGAGCACTTCCTGGGGCCCTGTGGTTTCTCCCTGTGGTCCTCACAGTGACCCTGGGAGATGGGTGTTGCTGTTATTTTTGTAGGAAAATGAGGAGATGGAAGAAAAGAGCAATGTCAAAGAGTTTTGTGTCACACAGTGAATAGTCAAGCTGGGACCTGATCCCTGGACTTTCTGACTCCAAAACTCACATTTGCGTAATGTTCCAAGGTCATATGGTATCGTGTTTTTATTCAGAAGATTCCAAATGCTTTCTGGTAACACAGCTCCCTATGCATGTAAACATTAAGGAAAACATTTCATCTTTAGTTTATTGTGAGGTAGTTTTCACTCCTTAAGGAAGATGTATTATTTCATTGGCCCTATTTTTAATTCACACTTTGACTTATATTTGTGAATTGTCTGACCTGTACCATTTTCTAATAATCCAACTAGAAAACATGTTATATTTGCTTAAAATGTATAAGTTCTTTGATATTGGATTCAGTGCATGGGTGAAAAGTTTCTTGGAAGTTCTGAACAAATATTTTTGGAAAAAATTTCAGAAGAATTTACCCAAATGTAAAGTACAGGGCTTGGGGTGTGTTGCAGTGATGAAGTGTTTGCTCAGCATGTGCAGAACCTGGACTTCATCACCGGCACCAGAAAAAGCAGAACTTTCTGCACCAAAAAAAGCAGAACTTTCTGCATTTGTGACTCTTAGAGTCACAAATTCCAATCTTAACAATTTATTTTATAAGAAATGATAGTAAAACACACAGAAGTCTATATAAAAAGTATGCACTGGCCAGGCATGGCAGCACATATCTGTAGTGCTGGCACTCAGGAGGCCAAGACAAAAGGATTGCTGTGAGTTTAAGACCAGCCTGCACTGTATAGCAATACTCTGTCTCAAAAAAAAAAAAAAAAAAAAAAAAAAAAAAAAAAAAAAAAGTATTTACCATAGCATTATTTATAAAGAAAAATAAGAAATCAACCTTTTAAAAATTTTATTTACCAATATTTTGGTGTGTCTGTGTAATGAAATATTGCGTGGCCAGAACAAAACATAAGAGATGTTGGTATCTGGTTAAGTGAAAAAAGCTAGCTTACACATAACTGCATTTGTGTAAAGAAGAAAACTTGTGTGTGTGGACATAAATTTTCCAATGTCAGAAAGAAAACAAAAGAAACTAGACTTTTGAAAAGATTTCTGGCATGGCTTTCCTTCTGCAGAAGGGTGTGTGGCTGTGGTACACAAAGCCAGCCAGAGCACACAAGAAATGTGCTGGATTTTATTCCCTGATGCACTGGTATCACCTCCCACTTCCATACTGGGAGCATAGTCTTACAGTCTGTCCTGATTGGCTAGTTCTGTAGGTGTCATAGTGGCTGGGCACAACAGATCTTGTGACTTGGGAATCTCTGTCACACAAAAATTTACAGCAGGTGGACTGACACATGCCCCTTTGTCTTGCCTTTCTAAAGAATAACAAAACAAGCATATGTACATTTTACAAACATAGAGATATAAAATGGAGTTACCTTAAATATCCCCTTTGACAGAAAAGACTTCTCTCACATGTGTGTGCAGATACTCATCAGACTGTTTACAGAATGACCTCTGACCCCAGCAAACAAGGGCGTGGAGACAAAGACTTTTATTTCTCTTTGTACACCCCTGAAGTCTTTGTATTGTGTATTCTGTTATATTATGTTCATCTGATCTTATCCTGAATGTTTGAAGCTGAAAAAGTAGGTCCCCTAATGCCAATCTTTTAAAACAAATGCCACATTGTAATGTTTAAGAACTTCTTGAGATTTAAATGTAGTTATTGTATGGTAGCAAGCAGATCATTTAATATATACATAATAGAATTTAAAACCTAGGTAGATTTCACTATTCTAACTGTATTGCATCTACATTTTCAGCAATGTCTTCAATGATCAGAAATCAAGAAAAGAGGATACAGAAAGTGAAGGACCAGGAAAAAATGCTACTAAAATGACACCTGACTTGCCTGTCTTTTCAGAAGGATGATGATGCCCCATCCATTGTGATGTTACTTATAATTAGTGCCCTGTGTACTTTTTTCTTTTTATGTAAAAATTTAATAAAAGGTACCCTGTCCTGTGAACTGTTTTGAGGATTTTGAATTAAACTATCCTTAATGCTCTCCTGCTAAAACTTTGAACAGTACTAGTAGGATTTGAAAGTATTCATATAGTATAAGATATTAATTGGTGCTAATGCCAATGTATTAATTGTTTTTATTATGTTTACTGGTTCTATTGCAATAGTCATTTTTCCCCAGCATAAAAAATAAAATTCCAGGGTAAAACCTCCTTTCTCCTTTTGGGGTATAATGCCCCAACAAAAGGACAAATTCCAGCTTATGGACAGGGCTTCCTTCTGTGACCCTGAACTCAGTGTTTATTCTAGCGATATCAGTGAAGGTAATCAGATAACAAAAGTTAGGGCTGGGGATTTAGCTCAGTGGCATAAGCACCTGCCTGGCAAGCATGAGGTCGTGAGTTCGATCCCCAGTACCGCAAAAAAAAAAAAAGAAGAAGAAGAAGAAAAAGGCAGATAACAAAAGTTAGGGGGCCTCAGTCAAAACTCTTAGAAGTTTCTCTTTTTGCATACTAGTTACTAAAGAAAGGAACTATTTTTGGTACTCTTTAGCAAGCACATGGATAACTTCTACACTGAATTAACTCAGTCTGTCTTACATTGTAATAAATTAGGGGATTTTGTATCTGAACCGGATACATGAGACAAGAAAATCAGAGAAATGTTTCAGTTGTGGCAGAACATCAAGTACAACACAGCAGGGGGACTGCTGTCCAGAACACACACCCTTCTGCTCTCTAGCACAAGACAGTCCCTGAGGAACACAGGAGTGCCGCCTGACTGGAAGCTCTGGCTCCAGGCCCACCTTGTGCCCAGCTGTAGCCTCTGATAACTTGTCACCATCAGAATAGTGGGGACAGAGTGTTGGGTACACTTTCAGGTCCAAAGCATTCACTGATAGAGGTTTGTGAGTTTTTTCGTTTCCTGATCACCAGTTGTGAGCAGGAGATGGGGCGAGGTTGGGGGGGGTCTTCAGGGAAGGCAGCAACAAAAGCAGAATAGAGCGTGGGGATGACTGCGAGAGGTAACAGCCCTACGCCAGGAACCTCAGAAGAGCAGAACAGTGGCCTGTGGTCTGACAGGAGGCAGCCTGGGACTGCTGTGTGCACCCAGGAGAGCCCTGTGCTGCTCAGGACTGCAAGGATTCAAAGCGTACCCAACTTTAAAATTCAAGCATAAATTATAATAGTCTGTATCTCGTAAGTCAATCTTTAGTGATGGATTACTTTTTACATCAGGTAAATAATAAAATGAATAGAATTCTAAGTAGATTGTTTACCTTTTATTCTCTCTCATAGGAATGCTTAGCCCTTCTGCACTATTAGCTGTAAGTGCGTCCACAGGGCTCTTTGTACAGCATCAAAGCACCTAGCAGGATCTCTGAATTTAACAGATGAGTACTATAAGCATAGTTCTGGGAAGCACTTTCTAGTGCTGTTTGTGGCTGGGTTTGTTCTTTTTAGCAAAGATCATCTTTCCCAGATTATATATTGTTCTGCCAGTAGAGACTATGCTTACTAAAGGCTATTTCAGCATGTAAGATTCATTTTCAAGGACAGCCATGCTCAATTTCCCATCAAGCAAAGGTATTTGGGTTTTTACTTTTTGAGGGTCTTACTATGTAGTTCCAGCTGGCCTAGAATCTGCCTCCTAGAATGTAGCCCAGCCTCCTGCCTCAGCTTGCAAAGTGCTAGAATTACAGGTAAAAAGTAGTTTTAAAAGAAATACAAACATTTTCTCCAAATGAAGGAGGAAAATACTCTTCATAGTCTTCATATGTAACCTGATGTTTGCTTTTTCTTTGTGCTTATCATTTAGTGGCAGAAAGTATCACTTTTATTTTAGATCTAAACTACTATGATATTAAAATTTAGACAGTTCTGCTGGGCATGGTGGCACAGACCTATAATCCTAGTACTCAGGAGGCTGAGGCAGGATTACTGTAAGTTTGAGGCCAGCCTGGGCTACAAAGTGAGTCAGAGGCCAGCCTAAAATGCATAGTAAGACCCTGTCTCAAAGAGACCAAAAAAAAAAAATTTTTTTTAGACAATTCAGACATTGAATAAAGATATTAAAATCCAGATTTTATTATTTATTTACATAAAGCTAAGTGTTTCTTCTCAGAACAATGATAGACTTCTATATCACTCTTTACAAATTTGTCTTTACAAATTTGTCACCCATGATGGCTACAGATATGAAAGGAGGGGAAGATGGTAACAGAAGGAAACAGCTTCAGTAGGACCTGTGTCCCTGTGTGGTGACCTGCTGGGAGAGGGTGGGCAGTGAGCAGGGACACCCCCCAGGGGCTCTGGGGTGATGATGGGTGCATTCCTCTGGGAGCCAGCTGGACCTGTCCCTCGTGGTATCTAGAAAGTGACTTTCAGGCCACCTCACTCAGCCCACACCCTGCCCCCATTCGTGTCCCCTTTGCTCCTGGGCTGCCACCATAACTGGTTTCCTTGATGATGAGCTCTGGTTAGGCTCCTGTTTCTACACCAGTGTTAGATCATTAGACAAGAACATACTCACTTCCTTCAGACCCACATCTGGTAGGTAAAACCAGACAAAAACCCCTGGGGAGTCTGAGAGCTTTAGCTCATGTCCTGACTAATCACATCCGGTGACCCAGTGTGGTTTCACCCATACAATTCCTTATGGAAGTGCATGTAGGAAAGAGTATTTTCTTCGGCTGTTTTTTCCCTTTTTTTTTTTTTTTAAGGGAGTAGGGGAGAGATGGGAGTTGGGTCTGGTCTCACTAAACTGTCCAGGTTAGCCTGGGTCAAGATCCTCCCACCCCACAGAGTAGCTGGGGTGACAGGTGTGCGCCACCATGCCCAGAGTTATTTCATCAGCTTCAAAACAGTCCTTATCTATTTCTCATGAGGCTTGTGTCACTCCCTCAGTCTAAGGTGCCCCTACAGGCTCCAGCTTGAACCTGTGTGGCTGGCTGGTTTTCGTGCTCCTTGGCCAGAGTCCACACCTGAAGTTCAGCCAAATCACTCAGGAGGCCTAACTCCTGAAGAAATGATGCATGGGCACAAGTCAGTCAGCCAGTGCCACAAAGGAAGACATCTATGCCCACTGGAAGCACTCTACACAGATACCTCTGCACATTACACAAAAGCCACTAGTGAATTTGCAGCAGCTAATGGCTAAAGTCACCCTGCCTTTATTTTAAATTATTCAGTGTGCTCCACAGCCTTACCCTCCTCCACTTTCTGCTGCAGCCTGTCTAGCACTCTGCAGACTGTATCAGTGAATCCCCCAACACCCGTGAACCACCTTGTCCTCGTGGCCGGTCACTAGGCGTCTATTGCTGCATTCTTCCCAGCGTGCAACTCCCCCGTTCTCCACCAGCACAAACTTCCACTCCACCACTGTGTCTGCCGGCAGCAAGACAGAATGAGACCACAGCCCGTCCTTGTGATGGAGGAGTGGGATGTAAGTGTCCCACCTGCCAAGACGCTCGTGGTCTCCAGTTACCGCAATGAACTCCTCATCTGTGCTCGTGAGGTAGTGAACCTGGAACCTGACGCTAACTTGTTTAGACTCTGAAGACACTTTGGCTGCACTTTTTCTTTTCCCATCCACTTCCCAGTCTCTTGCTGCCACAAGACTGCTCCTGTTGTCATGCATTTTCGGGCTTGGGTTTACCCCAGAAGCTTCCAGGTTGCCACCCAAACCCACATCTCCCCAAGACGAGTGCTTGGACACCATTTCCCAGTCCTTGTGGCCAGCTGAGGCCTGAGTATCCTGCTGTGTGTGGTTCCCTTTCTTAGCTCTGTCCACAGGTGGGCTGCTAAATGGCAGCTTCTCTGCAAAACATGTGGCTGCTTTAGCAGGGATCTCTTGTCCTTTTTGGAATTTCTTTTCTCCCACATGAGACTCAAGGCTTTCATTTTCTGAAGCTCCACTCACTTTGGTCTCAGAAATCAAATGTCCGTTGCTTTCTTGAAGATGTTCTAAGAAATAAAAGGAAAAATGTTATAAGTGTTAGTTCACAAAAAAAGGAAGTTAGGCTGAGAAAAGGTTACCATTAACCTTTATGACTACCTGCAGTCCACAAGTCCCCCTCTATTGAAATAAGTATACATTTAATTACCTACATTCCCTGCATTGTGCTCTGAGAATATGCATGTACTGTATATCCAACAATGAGAGACACATCTGGCAGCATCATGCACTGCGTAAACACGGTGACAAGTTATAAAGGCAGAAGGGTAAGCCTGTCCTGGGTTTGGTACAACCCAGCAACTCGGGCAGGCAGCCAAGTGGAGGTGCTTGAGTCCACTCACCCAAAACTGCGTTCAGCACCGGGTTGTAGCTCAGCAGCAGAGAGAGCACATACTCAGTCTGAGGCCTAGGGCTCAGTCATCAGCACAGAAACAAAACAAGTCCACCTGCAGGGTACAGGGGCTCTATGGCTCCCTACACACGAAGAGGGCCCTGTACCCCCACCCCCATCCCTCGACCCCACCCCTGTCCCCAGTTCATCAGAGTTTTCACGGGGGAACAGCAAGGGAAGTGACAGGCAAGAGCTGGGGTACATGGACGCTCCTTGTCACCAACCCCGCATGCATCGGGATCCCCTCCGAAAAAGCAAAAGGCTTTCCCATCCCTCCCTACTCATACATTTAAAAAAAACAAACAAACAAACAAATTCAAGTCCCCTAGAGACTTTGTTTCTCTCTTATCAACCTCACTGGCAGTCCAGGCACGTCCCGGAAGATGGAAATCTCCAAGGCCAGACAATCATTGATGTGAGCTACTGGGAAGAGGCCAAGTCTTGTTTCATTTTGCCTCTTTTTATATTTATTTATTTACTTATTTTGGTACAGGGGATGGAACTCACGACCTCACACTTGCGAGGCAGGCACTTATGCGGCAGAGCTAAATTCCTGGCCTGATTTTGCCTCTTTTTAATGGTAGGGTTGAAGTGAGAGGTCAACAAATGTTACTCCCAATTCTTGAACCTAAAACATGAGGCTGCCTTCAGAAAAGATCAATGAACTTCTGATTCAAACCACACCAATCGCAGGAAAGGCACAGGGCAGCGTTTCATGTGGCTACAAATCATAACTAAAAATAAAGTCCACAGATGCCATTTGCGCCCTCAGGCTGCTGTCCAGGCCCGGGCAGCTTGCCAGGGCCGTGCGGGGTGCGGGAAGCACAGATTGGAGCTAGGGCGTTCTCTGCCCGGCCAACCGCCTTGGAAATGTCCAGGGGAAAACCGCATCAGCTCAGGGGCCCAGATGAGTCTCCTTCTGGGGATCAGCCCACCCTGAGCTGTTGCTGCAGAGGGCCTACAGCCCTGAATCCGGGGTGGAGTCCAAACTGAACTCTGCCCGCCCGATGGCCGCAGGAGGGAGCTGGAGGGGCTCGCAGCTCCGCGTTCAGAGCCCCACTCTGGCGCGGGGTGTGGGGCCCGAAGGTGGGGACGGGGACGGGGGCGGAAGAGGGGTGTTAGGGTGGGGTGTAGCGCAGCAGGGTCAAGCGCTTCCCTAGCAAGCTTGAGGCCTGAGTTCAAACCTCCAGCCCTGCCAAAGAAGACAAAAATTTTAAAGTTGTGGGATGCCCGGGACTGAAGTCCTGCGTCCCCGAAGCACTGGCGCACGACTGCGTGGAGTGCAGGTCCCGGGGCACACGCAGAGGGCGACGCGGGCAGACACCGGCCGAGGTCGGCACCGGACTCGGCCTGCGGGCCCTCTAGCGCCAACGTCAGGGCGCCGGGCAGCTGGGGACGTACCTGGGCCTCTCGCGTCCGCGGCCTCCCTCGGAGGGGCGTCCTTGCCCGCGTCGCCGGGGCCGCCCCGCAGCAGCCACACGAGCAGCGCCCCCGCCAGCCCCCGCCGACCAGCAGGGCTGACCAGACGGCGCCCATGGCGCGGACACACCCACCCCGCGCGCCGCCGCCCCGGCCGGGGTCAGGATCGCCGTATCGCCCGGCGGAGACCCGGATCCTCTTCCCACGCCTTCGCTCCCAGCTCTCCGGCCGCTGCAGCCGGGGGTGCGGGACCCGGCTTCCTCCTGGGGGCCCGCCCCGGGCCCGCCCCTCGCACCGCCTCTCGGGCGCAGCCGCCGCCCGGGCTCCCGCTGGCGAAGGGGGAGGGACTCGGGAGGAAAGCTGCGCCCGGCTTCCCACGCCTCTGCCCCTTCGCCTGAGAAGTAAAAGGGGTGCCCTGAGGACCTGTGCTCTCTAAATGCCACTCTTCTCACCCACAGTCAGTGTCCTGCGAAATGCGCGCCCATCTGGCCAGCCAGGTGCTGTCCAGGAACGGAGTTGCTGTAGATAAGCACATTCATAAAAACAGCAACCTTTTGTTAAACATTCAGGAGTCAAATGTTTTATATTCGTATTTAATACAGTTCTCACCAAACAACTGCAACCTTGTCAACTATGAGACACATCTGTCCGTTGGCAAAGCGGCACCGCCGCGATCGCTTTGCGCACCCACCTCGAGCCGATGATCCCGCCCCCGTGTCTGCGCCTGAACTTTCCCCTGCCCAGCACATTCCACGGCCAACTGCTGAAGGCCACAGCTGGCCACAGCGACTTTTCGCCTCCGAGTTCTGCTGGCGAGGCTCCCTCTGGAGGGACAAATTCCTTTGCGTCCCTCGCAGAAACAGCTGCTGCTGCTGGGAGCCCTCGGCCGGCCCAGTGTGCCCGCACAATGACGAGGCGGGGATGGAGGAAGGACCCCTTTGGGGATGCACCTCTCCGGCTTCCTCCCCAAGCCTACCACTCGCTCCCATTCGTCCCCTCTGGGTGGGTGGCAATCACATCCTTTCCACTGCTACAAACACAGCTAAACTAAAGGATAAGCCCCCGCCGGCTGCTTCCACACGCGTTCCATTTGAAACACTGCCGTCGCCGCAGTCAGCTCCAAACTCTCCGAACTCCAGGTCTGGGAGCAAAACCCTTCCGACCCCACAGCGCCTGGGCTGCTCTCCATCTCGCCCTCTCCAGCCTAGCTGGTTTTCTTGCTTCGCACAGGTTCTGTATGCGTATTTTAGTCCAACCTACACAATCTCCTTTTGTCCAATAGATTTGCTCCTCAATCAGTTAAGGTGGCCTTTGGGATGAAGTGTATCTAAACTGTAGCACATGTCCTTGATAATAAAACAGGAAACGTGTTATCCAAGTTCTGTGAACCACTCTAGCAAACATCAGATCCAGGAAAAATGTGGGAGGATCCTCTCATTTACAGGTAGGGGAGGCCTGGAGTCCGGACTGGCTTTTGAAGGGAGTCGGTCTTGAGGAACTGAGCCCTGTAAATCGTGGGATCTGACATAACTCGAGTTGGGAGAATTGGATGTAGTTGTAGGGCTACAACCTAGTTTCATGGAGAGTTAGGGAATTGCTTGGTGTCTTATGGTGACCAGAAGTAGTTTTGAGAGTATGCAGTAATTTCCTTGCCCCTCTCTTGTGATCCAGGACCCTGGAGTCATTCAGGCTCACCTGTCTGTCTTCACCGCCTGTCCTCTGAGCACTCCCTCTGCTAATTCCTGCCCCTCTGCCAACACTCCCCGTTTAACTCCTTGAAGTACAACCTGAGGCACCCTGTCGACCAGGTGAAATTCAACCCCATCCCAGCCTTCAAAATCTAGCACTGCCCTAACCAGCTCCTTGGGTCTTTCTCTATCATTTATCTGCCCTGCGGCTACTTTGGAATTCTGCTGAGACCTTCTTGGTTGCTCAACCCATTTCCTACAACCACTTCCTTCTGCAAAGCATTTCCTGAGCTCCTCAACTCACATCACCTCCCCAATCCTCAAACTGATTGGTCACTTTTTGAACTCTGAACTCACACTTAACTTTCTTAGAGAAAAAAATACAGTGGACTCTTGAGTTATGACAGATCTGACAAACAAACAATTTGGGTTATGACTGGAACTTTAGTCTGAACTTACAGACAAAGTTATGACCTGAATGCTGGCTGCTTGTGGCTCCAGATGGTCTCAGACACAGATTCAACCCTTAAAGAGTTCTGGAAGGAACATTATGACATCCTTCCCTGTATGGGGTTCATTGAGAAATCCTGGGCCAGTGTCTCTCTGAGGACTCTGTAGAAGGAGAGACTTTGAAGGCTGTGTAGAGGAGCCTGAGCTTTTGCTTGACAATTTGAGTTACAACCAGCCCTGGGGAACAAACCATCTCTCCGGAAAAAAGTAGTTCCTAGGTCAAGGTTCACCATGTGAGGTCTTCCCTTGAGGTATAAGTACTTTTGTAGCTTGTCTCACCCCACTTCAGACTATGAACTTTCTGAGGGCTAAAGCTTGTTTATTCTTTGTATTCCCTGGAGTGCCAGTTCTATCATCAAATAGACCTGTTCTTATTGGTTTTGTTTAGCTAATACTATTATCCGCCAGCATCTGCAAGTGCTGTGTAAGGATTACCACATGCAGTACTCTCCAGGGAGTCATCTCCCCAAGGTCACTCAGCTGATGAGGGACCAAACTAGGATTTGAACCCAGTTTTCTGACTCCAGGATCCATGCTCTGAAACTTGATCCATTTTCAATCCTGATGGCTGTTAAACCATGTCCAAATTTTAAGATGCACATTTTAGAAGTGAGGGCTGGGGATAGCTCAGCAGCATCAGTGCCAGCCTGGCAAGTGCAGGGTTGTGAGTTCGATCCCAGGTACAACACCATCAAAAAAAGTGAAGGTGCAAATTGGGGTGTATAACACTCCAATGTCACCCTTTTGGAACTATCCCAACATTTACGATGGATTTTAGACACATTCTTGCTTTGTGAGTCATCTCTCTCTGCAAGCCCTGCCTCCTTAGAGAGATGTATGTGTCACCCAGCACCTGTCCACTGCTGTCAAACTTTTGCTCCTGGGCCCCCACAGGACATTAGCCACAAGCAAAACCTCCCTGCAAACCAGTCACGTTGGAGCCACCCGGCTTCAGGTTTCACCGAGACATTTTCTGACTGCAACTGTTTGCAAAACTCTGACTCATCTTAGTTCTAGAATAGATACCAAGCCAAGCCAAGCCACCATTCTAAATGACAAAACCTTTAGCAAAAGATAATCTGTATTGGGAAAACTAGCTCACTGTGTGGAGGAAAAAATAAATCTGGGCTAGTACTTTGTGCTATATAAGATGGTGGAATACAGTTCAATAAAGTCCTAAATTTAAAGGTTAAAACTCCAAAGCTGATAGAACAAAGTCAAAGATACGTCATTGTGACATTACCTAAAAATAAAAAATTCTGACATCATCAAAATAATGCTCTTTTGATATTATGGCAGCTGATGAAGTATACCATAAATAATGCTATTGTATAAATTCAGACTGCAGGGAGATGTTTGTTTTGTCTAAAACTGACAAAAGATTAACCTCCAGATACACAAAGAAATAGACATGAGATACAAATAAAAATGGACAAGATGTTCTTTTCCTGGTGCCTGGGCATTGATACTCACAGGAATGTTCTGCTGAATGAAATGAATGCAGCAGGGTCCAAATCACTTGTAGTCAAATAAATGCAAATTCAAACAATAAGGTTGCACCATTTTGCATCCATCAGAGAGGCAAATATTAGAAAGAAGTGGTGGCACTCCTTTTGCGAAAGCAAACAGGTACAGTTTGAAAGGATTTTATGTAATCAAATATGTATCTATCCTGGACCAAGCAATATCATTCTTCAACAGGCATAGCCCACAGGCCACCTAGCCATATATGGAAGGAAAACAGCTAAGGAAACGTAGTAGTGCCATAAAAAAAAGTGTCCTGTAGAGTGCTTGGGGTCCTATCTAGGAGGTTCTCAAGATGTATATTGATTGAATAAATGAACATCAGGAATGGTAGAGTGCTAAGAATGTGTTACCAAAATTATAGTAAATACATGCCCAGATATCCCCCTTCTTCCCCCCTTCCTTCCCTCCTTCTCACTCTTCCTCCTGTCCCTCCCCTCCTTCTTTCCTTCTTCCCTCCCTGTGGTTTAAATCTAAAATACCCCTCCAGATTCTCACATGTATGAAAGCTGATTGACCCATGGGTGCTCTACTTACCAGTGGATCAGTCCATGGATAAATTTGTAGCTGCCTTGCTGTCTAGAGGTGGGCCTGGCTGGGGGTGGAGCACCTGCCAAGTAACCTGGAAGGACATATTCTTGTCCCCAGCTCCCCTCTTCTTGCTCTGTTTCCTGGCTTCCATTGTGTGAGTACCTTTTCCTCAGCCAGCATGGCCCTCCGCCATGCTGCTCCTGCCCTGGAGCAGGCTACCATGGACCGAAAACGTGAATCAAAGAAACCCTCTTCTGCTTCAAGCTGCAGGTGTTGGGTATCATGTCACAGTGACAGAAAAATGACCAAGACACCTTCCTTTATTCCTTTTTTTCTCCCTCCCTTCCCATTCCTTCCTCCTCCCTCTCTCCCTCTCTCTCCTTTCAAGTTGACTGTTATCTTCTCAGGAGAAAATGAGGTAGATTATACAAAGACAGACCTAAGCAAAGCCCCAGTGATGACAGTTTGGGGTGTCATCTACCTCCTGTTCCTTGTCTTCTTCCTTTTCAGTGGTACTCTAACTGCTATACCCACCCAACCATGGCCCTGCTGATAGGCTTTGTTAGCTCCTGACTTGTGCCAAAAGGAAAGCAGAAGTCTCTCAGTATGTTAGGGTGAGTTTATCTGATATTCAAAAGTAAACCTAGAGGAAGGATGAATCCAAAAAATGAATTTCTAAAAGGAAAATTTCACACCCTGAGCTCCTGCTGGGCAGGGTCTTTCCCCCAGCCTCACCTGCATGTTCAGTCCTGCCAGCTCCCCTCACGTGGAAGGCAGACTCTTCCATAACAAAATGTGCCCAACAAAATGTGCCAAGTCACAAGGAAATAGAAGAGACCTGTGTTAAGTGTTCAGGCTCACCAGTAATTAAAAAATTACAAATGAAGACAAGATATCAAACAGATAGCATTATTTTTTTTAAAGATGAAACTCGATGTTGGCAAAGAGGTTAAGGAAAAGGAACTCTTTATTTAACCTGTGAAAGAGGGAAAGGTCAGGGCTGGGGATTTAGCTCAGTGGCATAAGTACCTGCCTGGCAAGCACAAGGTTGTAAGTTTCATCCCTGGTACAAAAAAAAAAAAAAGAAAAAAGAAAAGAAAGAAAGAAAGATACGAAATTAGGGCACTTTAGTTTTATATATCCAAAGCCTTCATAAAACCAAAACAGGCCAGTTATGGTTGCTTCATGCCTGTAATCCCAGCACTCAGGAGGCTGAGACAGGAGGATTGCTACAAGTTTGAGGCTAGCCTGGGCTACACAGTGAGCTCAAGGTCAGCCTCAACTACATAGTGAAACTCTGTCTCAAGCAAACTAAAGAAATAAAACCAAAAACCCAAAAAGCAATTGTATGAATGTGTGTTCACTCCTGATACAGAATTTCAACACCTGGAAATTTTAACTGCACATAGGCCAAAGGTGGTGCAGAGGGCAGCCCTTCCCTCCATAAAGTGGTAAGAACAATCTTGTCTGCAGTATCAGCACCACTACGCTGAGAAGTATATGAAGACCTCATATCGGAAACCACACATCACTGCTTCTGCTGCTTTAAGAGGAGAATTAAAATCTGCTTTTTTTTTTTTT
>PVJX010011214.1:18008-54439 GCA_004027295.1 Dolichotis patagonum | reverse complement strand
GTCGTTCTCCCTGCACCCGCTTCAGTCATTTTCATCCCAGGAAGTTATGCAGAAGTAGACCAGGCTGAAGTCATTTCCTAGCACAAATGCCTGGGATGCATGGCTTCTTTGGTCATGCAAAGCAGAGGACATAAAAGGAAGTGGCACCTGGTCTCATTTTACTGTCCCCACCCAAAGCCACCAAGATGAGTTACCAAGGGGTCCAGAAGTTCTCCCACCCCAATCCGAGTCTGGACTGCAAAGGGGAGACTGCGTGGATTGTCAGGGGTCAGTCTAGTCCCATCCCCTGCTCCTTCTTTCCCTGTCATTATCCATTTAACTCTGCTTAAGTAACAAAATACTATAGGTCTGGGTCTAGGTCCCAGGCTTTATGGTGGACTAAGTGTTGTAGACTCTAGAAAACAATTTAAAAATTTCCATGCCACCTTACACTTCATGATTTAGGGGTCCCTGCCGAAAGCCAACATGGTAATGGTCAGTGCCTCATTCTTTTAGAGCAGTAACAAGACTCCACTTTCAGTGATAAAGGCCTTTCCTCCCCTAACCACAGGGACAGGGGCTCGACATACAGTTAGAGGGTGTTACTGCCTTGGGACTCATCTGCTGTCGCCTGGTGTCTTGCCCATCAGGTGGTGATCATTGCCACGAGGCCTCAGAACTGGTCCATAAATATTCACTGGAAACCAGATAAAGATGAGCTGAGCAGAGGTCAGCAGGTTCCCCTGAACACAGAGGCCTGTGGATTTATTGGAATGTGGCCTCTGTCCATGCCTGGGTTAGCAGAAAGCCACAGACCAGGCAAGGACGAGCAGCCCAGGGTGGCCGGACCAGAGGACGCCTTTGACAGTAGTCACCACGAGATGGAGGGAAGGAAGGGGCTGGGTTTGGTCGAGGACACTCAGGGTGGAGACCAAGGCCAGGTCGAGGAAATCCACAGTCAGTAGAAGTGAAGGACATTTAGATGTGATCCAAATGGCCAGCAACCCAGGAAGACACTCAATGGCATTAGATGTCCAGAGAAATGCAAACTAAAACCACAAACCCAATACTGCCCCACCTCACCAAACTGGCTCACATTAAAAGGCCCAACCATAGCAAATGGCGAGAAGGACGGGAAACCCCCAAGGGGTGGTTCTAGAAACCTGTAAGAAAGAGCAGTGCGTGAGGAGCAGGGCGACTGTGGGACGCTGTTTCAGCACCGTTGGTGTCTGCCTCGCCCCTGTCCCTGCAGCGGCAGAGACTAATCAATTCAGCCAACAGTATGAGCAGCAAACCACTTCAGAACGGGAGGCACGAGAGCATGGAGAACGGGAATGTCCCTGGGGAGAACCCTGCGGACCCCCAGCAGGACCAGGAGCAGCAGCCGCCACCCCAGCCACCACCCCCGGAGCCAGAGGCAGTGGAGACCGTCTTCCTGTCCCCCTTCTCCGTGCCAGGTAAGTTCGTGGGGCTGCTGGGCTGTGGAGCCAGGTGTCAGTAACCCTCCCTTCTCACTTGCAGTTGGACCTGTGGGCCTGATGTCATCTGGCTCCTTGTGGACCTCATCTTCTCTTCTCCCCATGTGCTCTGCTGTAGTCACACCAGCCCTCTTGCTGCCTCTGCCAGACACCAGCAGTGCTCCTGCCTCAGGGCCTTTGCACTGCCCTTCTCTGGAACGTACTTCCCAGTTACGCGTGTGGCTCGTTCTCTCACCTTCATGCTCTTCTTAAATGTTACTGTGGTCTTCCCGGATGCCATTATCTAAAATATTTTATATTCTCATTTTCTTGTGTGTCCTCCCCAACTAACATGCCAGCTGCACAGAGGCAGGCATCCCCGTCCCCCGAGCCTGCACATAGCAGGCGCTTGGCAGATACCGGTGGAGTGGATGAGCGCAGGGCTTCACAGTGGAGACGATCCAGCCAAAGGTCCTCCACAGTCCTAGACAGGAAACAGAGATCTTCTCCAGATCCCCTGTTGAGCTGGGTCTGACTCTCAGGGATTCTCTCCCGGTGTCCACTGTACCAAAAGGCAGCAGAATTCCAAAACTTTCAAATCCCAAATGTGATGTTTTTCTGAAAAGAACCCAGTATTTAGCTTCAGGGTCTGGAGGGATGAGGCTGCTCTACTCCTCACCCTGGCCTTGTGGGGGTGCTCTCGGCTCTACGTGGACAGCGTGGGCCACCAGGCTGGGTCCTGCTGCCGTCCTTTGGGGTCACCGGCTTCTCTGGGGCTGTCGGGGACACTGAGAGTGGAAGAGTCGTCTTCTCCAGACCCTGGTTCCCCATGTTGAGTGAGCCGTTTGGACACACAGACAAGGGAGGAGTTCCACAGGGCAGGGTCCTGGCTGGGCAGCACATCCCCCAGGAGAGTCATTGCTGGAGACACTGAACTGAGACACCCCAAGTAGCCACAGGTCTGGCCACAGGCGGTGGGTTCCACCCGGTGCCCCTCACAGCCTGAGCTGTCCTGACATCAGCCCAGTTGCCCCCCTGTGTCTGAATGGGACTGAGTAAAGGGACTCAGGACATAACAGAGGTCGCCAAAGGAGTGTCAGTTCCTTGAGACAAGGAGACCAATGCCAGGGAAAGCTCAGCATGGCCACAGCTAGGGAGCTGCAGACCCCATCTCAGAAACAACTGAGGCAGTCAGTGGGCGAAGAGGTACAGAGTGGAGAAGAGACCCCCCAGCCAGCCACCCCTCCCCACGTCCTTGTCCCAGGATCTGGTGCTCCTCAGGGACAGGCTGTATGGTCTGTGGGCTCCAGAATGCAACCATCTTGCACGGGTGGGACCTGATGGCCCTGGTCCTCCTGCTCCCAGGCTGTCTGCTCCAGGGACTCCTCCTCTCGGGCTGCCCTTCCTGCATGGTTGGCCTCTCTTTCCTCCCAGGCCCAAGCCTCTGGGCTGGTCCCTTGGGCCCTGTCCTGATCGAGCCTAGTGCAGTGAGCTTCCTTCCTGCCCTCAGGAACAGGCCTAGCTTCTAATGTCACAGGGACAGCTCCCTTTGTCCTGCAGCTGTGTCACTATGGTTACCCTTGGAAACCACAAGTCACTTCCTTCTCTTCCCTGGTCCTGTGGGCAGAGCAGGGGGTAGGAACAGAGTTGGGCGGCTGCTGTTTCAGGGTGTACAGCAGCCAGGAGAATTCGGAGCAGCCTAGGCAGCGGTGCACAGGAAGTTAGAGCGAGCCAGTGAGTCCTAGAAAAGTCCCCATACCCAGCCGGGCCCTCCCCTATCTGCTTTTTTGGCCCATCTCTGGTTCTGGATTCACGATGGCAGAGGGATGCGGGTGGCTCTGGAATCTTGGGCCCTTAGGATGGATCACAGCACCAGGGTTTCCAGAAGTTGGGAATGAAGCTTCCCAGCGCAAAGGAGGAGCTTTTTCTCCCATGAAGCTATGGACTGTACCCCCGGCTCTGCCTCTGGGCTCAGCTTGGGAAAGCCCCTGACACAAGCTGCTGTTTGTGGGTGTCTGACAGTCCAGGATGTCCTGTGAGTCCATGGAGGCCTCACCTTGACCCTTCAATGTGATGTTTCTCTCCTGCTCTTTAGGGAAAGGAAGTCACACTGGGCTCACCAGGATTCTGACCTTCCTGCCTGCTATTGTTACGGCAGCCAGAATCAACCGGGGACCTGCCGTATCCCAGGCACAGGGCAAAACAGACTGTTCTTACAGAGCTCCGTGTCAGCCAGTTGGGGCTGTGATTACAGAATAGTCTAGGCGGGTGCTTTAGCAGTGGAATTCATTTTCTCACACTTCTGGAGGCTGGAAGTCTGCGATTAGGTGCCTGCGTGGTCGGGTTCTGCTGAGGGCCTCTTCCTGGCTGTTCTCCTGCAGCTTTTCCTCCACGTGTGCACACCTGGAGACAGAACTAGTGAGATCTCTCCTATTTCTCTGTATGTGAGGATTAGGACCCCACTCCTATGACCCCACTGAACCTTAAGTCCTTCTTGAAAGGGTCATCTCCAAAGACAGTCACTTGAGGGGTTAGGGCTTCAGCATACCCTAGGGAAGCAGGGTCGAGGTTCAGGAGCTTTGAGGGTTTCTAGATGTGCCCTCTTCAAAGAATTACACGTGTATTCTCTCACTGAAGTCTCAAAATCACTTGAGGTAGGATGATGATTATCTCCATTTTACAAAACAAGAAAGGAAGCACAGAGCTGTTAGGTGGCTTTTCCCTGGTCACCCCGTGACTAACTGGAAAGAACTGTCCGCCCAAGTGGCTCGTGCTAGCTCATGCGTTGCATGCTTTGCACCTCCACTTAATCCTCACAACCACCTTGTGAGGAAGTACAGCCATCGTCCTCACTTTACAGAGAGGGATACTGAGGCTCAGAGAGGCTATGGGACTTCCCAAGTCCTCACCCTGTGCTTCCTGGACTGTGGCTGCCATCAAGGGCTGGTCCAGCAGGGAGCAGAGTCCCAGACCACGGGCCCCAGGGCTGTCACATAGTGGGCTTGTGGCTTTGGAGATGTCCCCTCCCCTGTGATGCAGTTCAGCAGGCCTCATTGGAGAAGCTGAAGTCCAGCCCTGGGAGCTCTTGGGACAAGAGCAGGACGTGAAACTAACCGAAAGCTCACTCTGGGCCAGGCAGGGTGATTTGCATGTGTTGCACTGTTCAGTCCTTATGACGACCCTGGGGAGGTAGGTGCCAGTGTTTTTCCCGCTTCACAGCTAGGGTTGTCTCATGTCATAAAGGAGGAGGGGGCACTCTTGGATTTGCACACTGGTATTCTGACCTCAGAGTTGCGTGGGGGACAACATTGTTACCCATCAAGAGAATGCTTTTGGTTCTCCATCCATTGGAGCTGTGAGGAAGTTGATTGCCTCTGTCGGGGATGCCAGTGTCTACCCCCTTGCACAGAGATACCTGTCTGCGGTGACTCCCATGTGATGTGTTGAGTTGGGCTGACGGTCCATGTGCTGTCTTGGGGAGTTGGACAGAACCGCTCATCCTTCTCTTCCTGTATTATAATAAAACCGGAACTCACAGTCAGGAGATATCCTTCTCCCTGTCCGCTCCTCGGTCCTCCATGGCTTCTGAGAGCCCTGCTGGTCGGGAGGAGGGAGGCTTCTTGGTTCCTCCAAACCCAGTGACCAGGTACTGCAGAAATGGAGCCTTGCACAGCTCCACGTACTGTTCTTTCCTTTCAGCTGGAAAAACCATAGAGAAACTGCACGTGCTGTGGTCTACTGACGTGTGGGGTTCCATACCTGGCTCTGTCTGGCCCCAGCCCCAGAGTCACACAGTGCTTAAAGTAAAAACAACCTTGTTTTTGCCTCAGTTGTGGCAGCTGCCTCAGGTCGCACACTGCACCGTAAGCTGGGGTCGGCGTTTCAAAGATGCGCCCTTGCCAGTTACTCTCCGCCCCACTGAGGTGTCAGTGCACAGACCACACAAACAACTGCTGGCTGATATAACAGCCTTATTGGGGCTGTAATTAACTTAAAGTATTATTCATACCTTTAACATAGCGTTCTGGCTCCATCCTGAGTACTCTAAAACAGAGAAGCTGTAAAGTCCACAATTAACAGTGGCCTTTCATGTATTCATGAGGTTCTGCAGCCATCACCACAATCGATTTTAGGGTGGTTTTATTCTCTTCAAAAATCCCATAGCCATTACAGTTCCTCCCTTACCTTCTCCGCCCCTTCCCTAGGCCCTGGCAACTACTACTCTGCTTCCTGTCTCTTGGGATCTATCCATTCTGAATATTTCATATAAATGAAATCATGCGATGTATGTCCTTTTGCAGCTACTGATTTCATTTAGTATGATGGTTTTAGGATTATCTGTGTTGCAATAGGTATTGATACTTTTTTTTAATAGCCCAATATTCTCCCATTAGGTAAATAATGCTACATTTGACTCATTTATAAGTTGATTGGAAATTTGGGTTGTTTCCACTTTTTAGCTTTTGAAAGAGCTAATTGGGCATTGTGTAAAGGGAGGTTTTATCTCAACAAAAGCAAGATTTCACCAAATTCTCTGGGGCTAGCAGTCTCTGAATGCCAGAGTTAAAAAGGATCTTGGGGATTTTTAAGCTAAGCCTCCTTACATGCTGGAGTGGGAAACAAAGTGAGAGAAACCCAGTAGCTTGCCAAAGTGCGTTCCCAAGCAGACAGACCCAGGTCATCTGTCCTGGAAACTGCTCCATGAGGCCCCTCCACCAGGCCAGGGCAGCACCTGTTGGGCCCATCCAGGTCCATGTGTGCTGGGGATGCTGAGGCCGCTTGGGTGACAGTGACAGAAGCCACATAGCTCCCTTACACTAAAAGGAGGGATTAAAAATAAGCTTCAGGGTGTGTTGGCTGCGGGAGCAAACCCAGCACCCTCACAACCCTGCCTGGTAGAGTGGCCCAAACCACAGAAAGGCAGCCTCACCTCACCTCGGTTCTGCTTTTCAGAGAAAAGGAGCTGCTTTGAATCCAAACATTTGAATCTGGGCAGCTTTGCTTTTAGCTTTCCTTGCAGCCTCTGCAGGCCCCCTAGGAGGCTGCAGTGGGGGTGGTGGGGACCAGCCCAGCATGTCAGCTTCATGGAGTTGGAGTGAAGTGGAGAGAAAGCTGTAAAGCCTCTTAGCAGATCAGAGACCAGACCCGAGGACCCAGTAGGGACCCAGGCGGCAGCTAGAGCCTCTTAGTGACGCTGCAGAAGAAGGGGGCACCTGCAGCTGTGTAGAAGCAGCTTTCCCTGTCCCCTGCTCCATCTGCAGCATCGGCTGAGCATTCTCTGTCTGTGCATCAGGTCTGCAGCCAGCCCTGCTGGGGTGATGGGAAGCCCCACATCAGTGAATAGGTGCCATGGTCAGAGCCAGTACCAAGTTCAGCCAGCCCCCAACCACCCTCCGGTCAGTTCCTGTGTTGACTTTGGCCAAGAGGATGCAGTCCTGGGCTGGAACGGCCACACTCGCATGGGAGAGGCCACAGGAAGGAAGGTGGGGGGAGGCCAGCTGCCAGGTCAGTGGGTCCGGTGCACAGCAGATCTGGAGGGTCTGCCCAGCTTGTCGAACGAGTGAGCCCCAGGGCCTGCTGGTGGGGTAGGGGTCAGCAAGCACTGAGCTCCCCCGGTGTCCCCAGGACTTGGCCTCTCGCTCATTCTCCCCAGGACTTCCAAATTCAAGGCAAGGCCTCAAGGCAGGATACTGCCCCGAGTGTTTAGCTTTCTTTCAGCTGCCCCGCTCCTCAAGGTGGGAGCAGGGACGGTTATTGGTGCCACACAGTAGGGAATGACAGGCCAGGACTACTCTCCGTGCCACGGCCTCAAGGTCTCCGCAGTGGGGTGTGACAGGGAGACCAGGCCTAGGCTGCCTCCTTCCAGAAGGCCCCTGTGCTGAGCGGTGAGACGGTGTTTCGAGTGCCCCGTTCTACCCAGCCGTGCTGCGCATGGACCCTCAGTGGGCCTGGCTCTGACCTTGCTGATACCTACTGATGTCGCGGCAGGTCAGGCTGGCTTCCCTTCTGCCCCAGTCCTCAGGGTGCCTGCTTGGTTGCACTGCAGAGCTTGACCTTGTCTGCTTCCAACTGAAGCAAGTGGAAGTTAATCGGGTCAGCATCAGAAGGCTCTGGAATCTGAGCGCCTACTCCGCACAGGTGCAGCCAGGTGCTCCCTGTGCCGGCTCCTGTCCAGACTCATGATGGTACCGTGCAGCGGGGGTTCTTGTTAGCCCTATTTTTCAGCTGGGGAAACTGAGATATGAAGAGGCTAACTACATCCTCACACTGGGGTATGTCAGAGGTGGGGTTCAAACCTGGCAACCTAGATGATCACAAAGGTAAATCTAAAATTCAAGATACAACAAAGATGTAATAAGACAATTAAAGGTTATTCTAGAGTTCATTTGTCCCAAGGATTAAGAGACTAGGAAAACTTACCCAGTTCTCCTCTTCAAGAGGATTTTTCTAACCAAGTGTGATGGCGCACGTCTCCAATCCCAGCACCCTGGGAGTCTGAAGCAGGAGAATCACAGGCTGGGGAATGTAGCAACTTAGCAAGACCCTATCTTAAAGTTTAAAATAAATGTAAAAAAATGTTTTAATTAGACCAATCAATCAGATTTTTCTTTTGAGATAAAACTACATGATAAAAGGCTCTAATCTGACCATCAGCGGGTGTTAGTAGAGGCCCAGGGACTGTGGACCTTAAAGGCAGAGACACAGAGCAGCTCCGAGGACTTAGACCCATGAGGGCAAATGTGTGGTGCGCCAGCCACTGCAAGCACACAGAAGCCTGTCTTCAGTGACATCACGAGTTTGTAAGTGTTTTGGGTTTTTTTTCCCCTAAACTAGAACCTTAGTATTCAGGTTTAATTGCAGTTTTGGCACTTTGCAGTATGTACGTGGGTTTTGAGTCACAGTTTGGGCACTTGTCTCTAGAAGGTTCACTGTCACCACTTAGACTGTGAAAGAATTGCATTCAGGACCTGGTATTACGCCCCACTGCCTCAGATGCTTAAGGAACTCATTGAATTTCTCCAAACCTTCTCACTTACCTGTGAGATAGGGATCTCCTGCCCCAAAAACCTGATATGAAAAGCAAAGAGAGCATTTGCTAAAATAGCCTCTATCAAGTGAGCCACAAATGTTGGGCAGTGGCTGGGTGACATTCATTAATCCAGCTGTGACAGTGTTCCATTGCATCTGCTCCTTTCTCCTGCCTCAGAAAAGCCAGCCCAGCACTCACCAGCTGGGGCACCAGGTTGTACTTGTGGCCCTGCCACTAATTTCCTGTCAGCTTTGAGCTGTTCATTAGCTTTCATGGGGTTTGTATTTCCTCTTTATAAAATAGAGCTTACCACGTGGAATTTATTCCATGAATGCAGGTTTGGATCAACATACAAAAATCAGTCAATATAATACATCATGTTGGTAAAGAACAAAACCATGTAGTTATCTCCTGTGCATTTCCTGTGTAGACACAGGAAAAGCATTTGGCAAAACACACCCTTTTCTGATGAATTTTTTTTAAATCAACAAATTGGAATAGAAGCAGACTTCCTCAGCCTGATGAAAGGCATCAGTGAAAACCTTCCACTAGCATCATACTTAACAGTGAAAGACTGAGAGTTTTCACCGCATCAGGACCGAAGCAACAATGTCACCGTTTCTGTTCAGCATTGTACTGGAAGCTCTAGACAGGGCAACCGGGCAGAAAAAATTTTAAAAAATTAAAGGCATTTAGACTGGCAAAGAAAATGTAAAACTTCTGTAGTGTCTGATGACATGATCTTAAATGTATGAAAAATTCTAAGGAACATACACAGACATTAAAATTATTAAAGTTTTAAGATACAAGACAAGATCAATACACAATATACAAAACTCACTTTTATTTCTATACATTACCAGTTTGAAAATTAAATTAAGAAAATTCTACTTACAATTGCACCAAAAAGAATAAAACATTTAGGAACAAGTTTAATAAAAGTATTATAAAATGTGCATACTTGAAATTAAAATGTTGAAAGAAATTAAAACAGTAAATAAATGGAAAGGTATCCAGTGTTCATTAATTGGAAGAGGTCCCCAAACTGATCTATTTATTTTACAATCCCTATCAAAATACAAGTTAGCTTTTGTCAGTACTTATATGGAAATGCAGGGGACCCAGGTTAGATTAAACAAACTTGCTAAAGAACCAAGTTGAGTGACTCAGATTTCCTAACTTCAAAACCCAGCACAAAAAAAACACAATAATCTAAACTGTTTGAAACCCGGATGTGGCCATGCATTCCTGTAATCCCAACATTTGGGACTGCAGCAAATTCAAAACCACCCTGGGCTACACAGTGAGTTTAATCCCCCCCCAAACTACATAGTGAGACCCTGTCTCAAAAAACGAATAACAACAAAAAACAAACAAAACTGTCTGCAGTAGCATAAGCATAGAAACACGGGTTAATGAAATAGAATTGAAAGTCTTGAAATACACATGCATTTAAGATTGATTGATTTTTGATTAAACTACCGAGACAGTTCAATGGGGCAAAGGATAATCCTTTCAACAAATGGTACAAAGACAACTGAGAAGCCATATTTTCTTTCTAAAAAAGTTAAGTTGACTCTCCTGCTTTGTAAAACAAAAATCAGCTCAGTATGAAAAATGTAATAGCTTAAAAGTAACAACCTAAATGTGGTCGTTTAAAATATGAAACCCTTAAAAGAAAACATATGTAAAGATTCATGGCTTTTAATCGCAAAACAGATTCTTAATTGCCACCAAGAAAGAAGCAACTAAAGAAATAAAAGCCAAGCTCAGTGGTACATGTCTGTGATCCCAGGTGCTCGGGACACTGAGACAGGAGGATCATGAGTTTGAGGCCAGCCTGGGAAACATAGACAGGTGGGAGGGAAGAAGGGAGAGAGAGACGAGAAAGGAGTAAGAAAGAAAAGAAAAAGGAGGAAGGAAGGGAGTGTGGAGAAAAGTCATAAGAGACATAAATGACACAACCAAAATTGAAGATTTTGGTGATTCGTAGGACACATTCTAGAAAGTGAAAAAACAATGCACAAAATGAGAAAAATGTTTATAATTCATATATCTGTTAGGTCAGAATCTAGAATATAGATACAGTGTAGGTCTTACAATTCAGCTATAAACCAATTTGAAAACAGATGAAGGGTTTGGTAGACATTTCTCCTAAAATGTGTAAATGGTTAGTAAGTCCAGAAAAAAATACTAGTTAGAGACTCATGAGATAGCACTTCACACACCCTATAGAATGACTGTACTCAGAAAAGATAGGCAATAACTGGTAATGGCCAGGAGATGGGAAAATAAGAATCTTCATGCATTGCTAGAAAGAAAATAGTGCCTCAAAGAATTAAGCAGTTAGCGTATGACCCAGCAAGTCCACTCCTGGGCATGTATACCAGAGTTGGGAACTGTGTCCTCACAAACGCTTCTGTTCCAGTGTTCATAACAGCACTGTTTGTCATTGCCAAAAAATGGAAACAACTTCAGTATCCACTACGTGACCAGTGGGAAGCTAATGTGGTGGATCCAGGCCTGGGGATGCAGCTCAGTGGTAGAATTCTTGCCTGGCATGCGTGTGTGAGGCTCTGGGTTTAACCCCCAATACTGCACATGTGCGTGCGCGCACACACACACACACACACACTATATATATATATCATGTTAAACTTGAATTGACCTTTAGAAACATTATGCTAAATGAAAGAAGTCAGACACAAAAGGCTGAAAGGCTACATTGTGTGATCCCATTTATATGTCCGGGAGAGTCAAATCTACTCATTCAGAGACAGAAACAGAAAACAGAAGCTACAGGGGTGGGTGAATGAATTCTAATGGGCACTGGGTCTCCAATAGGGGTGGCGGAAATCATCTAGGATTTTGTATTGTTGATGGTTACTCAACTTTTGCGTGTACTAAGAACCACCAAACTGTACAGTTTAAACGAGTGGATTTTATGTCGCGGTAATTATATCTCAGTTGTTTTCGAATGGAGTTCACTGAGAGCCGTGGTTTTCAAAGTATGATCTGGAGCCTGGTACTCTCGCTAGCCCTGGGAACTTGTTAGAAATGCAGATTCTCAGCCAGCTGTGGTGGTGCACGCCTGTAAGCCAAGCACTCTGAGAGACTAAGGCCGGAGGATTGCAAAGTGAGCCCAGCCTGGGCAACTTAGTGAGTGAGAGCTTGCCCCAAATAGAAGAGCTGGGAATGTAGCTCAATGAGAGGGCCCTGGGTTGTGGAAGGAAGGAAGGAAGGAAGGAAGGAAGGAAGGAAGGAAGGAGAGAGAGAGAGAGAGAGCAAGAAAGGAAAGGAAGATAAAAAGAGAAAAGAAGCAAATTCTCAAGGCATGGTGGAATACTCCTATAATCCCAACTACTTGGGTGGCTGAGGCAGGAGGAATTTGGGATTCAAGGCCAGCCTGTTTGTCTATATCTTTCTCTTTCCCTCCCTCCCTCCCTCTCCCTCTCTCTGGCTCTCTGGCTAGTGTATCTCTTTTAAGGATGCAAATTCTCAGACACTCATTCCAGACCTGCCACATCATCAGCCCTGGGGATCTAACCTCTCCACAGAACGCTGCCTTCCACTCCAGTCTCAGGAGCAATGCTCTAGGAGATATATTCTCCAGGTGGTGTGAATGCTCCTAGCTCCAGGGCCCATGGAAATCTGCATCAGCCAATGACACCCCACCCCCACATACCACTGCCTTGGTTGGAATGTCTAATTAGTTAACTGTCGCAATTAATCTGAAGTTTCCATCAGCAACTACATCTGTTCATACTTTGTCCCTCCAGTATGATTAGCCATCTGTCTTGTTCCAGCTCGTTTTAAGTACTTTTTGTCACATAATTAAATTGTAATGTTCTGCTTCAGAAGGGAAACTGGAAAGCTTGGTGGAAGAGACGCCAGCAGCCGCCCCTCTCCCTTCTTCCCTCTGCGTCTGCATAGCAGTCAGCGTCTATGATGAGTGTTTCTCTCCGATGTGGTACCTAAAGGGCTGGAGTGGACCAGGAAGGGCTCTCAGACGCATAGGTGGTGGGGTGTCTCTTGCAGTGGACATTGTCACATCATTCCTGTGGCCTCTGCAACACTCTTATCACATCAGGCATGAGTCAGACTAGGCTCTTCTTGTGTTAGGGACCCAGTCAGGCAGCAGTAAGTGACCTGAGCGCTAGTCTCAGCATGATTGGGCATGGGACATGGGCGAGGTCACCATACCCTGCTGTTTGGCATTGCTTTCCTTGTCAGCTTCTTCCTCTGCCATCTTGCAAAGATGCTTCCATCCCATTGGGTCATCCAAGATATGGTGCCAGTGCGTGAAGGAGTCTGTTCTCCAGGGAACAGAAAACTCAAGTGCCAGAACCTGAAACTCAAGGGTTTTGTTTTTCTCACATGATGAGAAGTCGTGTGACAGGGGACACCCGTGGCTCCAGCAGCAGGTTGGATTTCTGCAGTCTGTCTTCAGCAGGTAGCTGTGGTTTCCAGGTTGCCCGGTGACTGCTCAGCTCCAGTGTGTCCGAGCCTCTTCACCTTGGTCCCGTGATTCTCTGATTTTTCCATGTCAGTAGTGTTTCCTGATGCTGTTCTGGCCTCCTGTGGAAGTTTAGGAGATACCTGATTGCACCCACGTAGCACATCCAACTCCTTTGCAGGGAGTGCATTTCCAGATGGTGATTCTCACATCTATTATATGCAGTTAGGGTTGTTTCTTTCTCAGCGGATCTCTTCTGTGTCTTGTCCTCACATCTCAGGGAGCCTTTGTAGCTTTGCATGCATTTAATTAGCTCCAAGTCAGGGATTAGACGGGAGCTCTGTGGCCCCACAACTATGGAAGGATCCACCAGTCCCCGGCTGTGAGGGGCTGGCAGTGCAGCCACAGAACTAAGAGCCCCCAGGGTGAGCACTGATGGCTCCACCTGAAACCAGATCTGTATAAATGTGCCGCCTCCACAATAATGTTGAGACATGCTATTTAGAGAGCTTCTTCTGCGGCACTGATGAACACAGTACTGTCATGTCCCCATGTCCTCAGCAGACTATTGTCAGCTCCATTTCACTGCTGGCCCAGTGCCCACAGCTGATGAACTGTCTGGACTTGAACCCCTGGTCAGACACACACCCTTCACCATGGCCAGTCTCAGCCTTGGCCTTGGATCACTGAATTTCACCTTTTAGAGGAATTGGGGAACAAAACAGTCATTAAAATGCCGAATTTCCCAGGACAGTGTATTACCTCTTGCTAATCCACTTCTAGAGGAGTATAGGAGGCCCCAAGAGCCATTGCCAGCTGCGTTGGCACTCAGCCAGGAGAGATGGAGAGGCGCGTTCAAGCGGCAAGGCCAGAGCTGCAGTAATTCCTAAATATTCTTAAAGTGCAAGGTGTGTGTAGGAGGAAAAGGTTGCCATGGGCTGATTGGGGCCAGGGCTTTGCAGCAGAGCTAGAACAGTGTGGAGGGAACAAAGAGGGGCCTAGAGAGGGCGCCACCCGTGGATGTGTCTGCACCTTGGCCATGACCCCCAGGCACAAATAATCTGCACATGTACGCGTGCACACACGCGGTTATCTGTGGGAAGGAGCAGGTTTCATGCACTAACACTTACCTTTCACTTGTGGGGTGGCTGTAACCTTTTCTGTCTCTTTTTAAGACAGTGTTTGTTGCCATCCACTTGGTTAATTTCTCAGTCTCTGGATCTCAGCCCACGGGGGGGAGCTCCTCTGTGGAAGGGGTGCCTTGGAGGAGTTTTTCTAGGAAACGGAAGCAAGACGTGATTCTGGCCACCTGGGTTGGGCCAAGTTGGTAGTGGATGTCAAAACCGGATGCAAAACCCATACCAGGCAAAAAGACAGCTGATGCCATTGGCTGTCTGCAACGTAAGAAATGCCTCATCCTGCTGCCTTTGTGTGTATCTGCAAAGGGCTTCCTTGGCCTGCAGAGTCCAGGGCCACATTCCCCAGAGTGAATGCTTCCCCTTTGTACAGAGGTCCTAGACATACTCTAGAACTTCCCTGGGAAGAGCTGGGATGTGGACTGGCAAGGGGACACCTTGGGACTTCGGACTAACCAGTGAGGCAGAAAACTATTCTACCTTTGGGCAGGGCTTACAAGGTGCAGAAAGATCCAGGAAGACAGGTGGTTTCTAGGTAGAGAGCCTGGGATACATACAGAGACAGATTTGTAGACTGCTAGCTACCGTATTCTCTTGGCTCATTATAAGCAGACTGATTTTTTTTCTTACTAAATTACTTTTAATTATTTAGGAAGATAAAAAAGCACAGATGTACAGAACTAAAACAGCTAGTGCTGGCCTACATTGCAACTTTAAAAATTCATATACCATCAAATCTACCCTTGTAAATGGTACAATTCAGTGTTTTCCTTGCTACGTTCATGAAGTTATGCAATCTGACCAATGTATAATTCCAAAACATTTTCTTTATCCTAAAAGGAGCCCCATGCCCAGCAGTGACCCCATATCCCCTTCATCTTTCCATCCTCTGAGCACGTCTGTCTGCCTCTGTGGATTTGCTTGCTTTGGACATTTTGTGCAAATGGAATCAATTTTTTAAAGAACAAAATTTTACTTTTATTGATACTCTATATTTCCCTATTTCATTTATTTCTACAATGATCTTTCCTTCTTTCTGCTTTTTTTTTTACTTGCATTCTTTTTCTGTTTTAGAGAAAGAAGTTTAAGTCATTGACTTGAAATCTGCCCCTTTTTTAATATAGGTATTTGCGGTTACACATTCTCTCTAAGCCTGCTTTTCACTGTATCCCATAAGTTTTAGTAGGTTGCATTTTTGTTTTCATTCATCTCCAAGTGTTTTCTGATTTCCCTGGTGATTTCTTCTTTGACCTGTAAGTCATTTAGAAGTCTGTTATTTAACGCCCACATATTTGTGATACTTCCAGTTTTCCTTCTGTTGTTGATTTCTAATTTCATTCCACTGAGGTTAGATAACGTACTTTGCATAATGTCAGTTGTTTGAAATGCACTGGGTCTTGTTTTATGGCCTAATGTATGGTCTGTCCTGGAGAATGTTCTGTGTGCACTTGAGAAGATTTTATATTAATGTCGTTCATCGGATTTTAGAAGTTCTTATGAGCATGCATTATCTGAGTTTCTTCCTGCCTGTTTGCCTACCTCGTTACCTTTTGTAACCCTATCTTGTGAATTGGAGAGTACCCTCAGCTTTCTGAAGTCCTGGTTATGTTTCTTCATTCTTTTTATCTTTCTGTTCCTCAAACTAGAGCGTTTAAATTGACCTACCTTCAAGGTTGTCAGTTTTTTTTCTGCCTATTGAACCCTTCTTATGGATCTTCTATTTTAGCTATTATGCTTCTTAATTCCAGGATTTCTGCTCCTTTTGATTTTTTGGTACCAGGAATCAAACCCAGGCCTCGTGCTTGCCAGGCAGGCACTGTGACACTGAGCTACATCCCCAGCCTCTCTACTTGTTTTTTTTTAAATCACTTTTATTTCTGTTGATTTTTTAGTGAGATCTCATTCTGACACTTTTGTTTTATAGACATTAGAAAAGCTCCTTTGAACATATTGTTAAACAGCTAATTTAAAGCTTGTCAGATGAACTCAACATTTAGTCTTCCTCAGTGGGAGTTGACTGGTTGTGTACAGGTAATGCTTATTTTGCATGTCCTATAATTTTGTTATTGTTATAGAAAGCTGGGCATTTCAAGCAGTACAGTGTGACAGCTCTAGGATTTATATTCTTCCCCCTTCCTAGGATCCATTGTTACTTTTATTACGTTATTTGTTTTGTTTACTAACTGGGAAATCTGTACTCTGTCATATATGGCCAATGGAATCTCCACTAGGTTACCCTAGAGTCAGCTAAAGCTTTCTTTTTGGTTCTAGGGATTGAACCCAGGGCTGAGCTACATCTTCAGCCTTTGTTGTTATTCTTTGAGACGGGGTCTCCCTAAACTACTCAGTCGCCCAGGCTGGGCCTGAACTTTCGACTCTCCTGCCTTAACCTCCCAGAGTGCCGGGATTACAGGCCTGTGCCCCCACACCCAATTTAACTGTCATTGTACAGTTTGTGACTCTGTCACGCTTTCCATTTGTCTTGTGCAGAGCGAGCCTCACCCTCAGGCCAAGATAAGAGTTTAGGGTGCTCTCAGGTCTCTGCCAAGCATCATCCAGCACTGATGCAACCTTGGCGGTGCACAGGGTCCCTTAGGTTCCCAGAAACAGATGGGAGCTTTGCCCTAAAGGCCCCTGCCAGCCATGATCTTGTTCCCCAGCTTTTCCTTCTAATGTGTTTGGTGAGCCTACCATTGGTCCCAGGTGCGATCTTCCTCCTCAGACACCGTGATTTAATCATCGCCTCTGATTGCTTTCCTCAAACACCCCAAGGAAAAGACTTTTCACACTGGGGATCTCTGGTCCCACAAAGAGTCATCTTGAAAATGGAAGTGGTCGAGATTTCCATCGACCACCAGAAAGTTTGAGTAACAATCATGCTGTGGAAACAGACATCCAGCATGCTTTGCAAACAAGGCACTTAAAGATTTTTTTCATTTTTATTTGTATTAGTCCATGTTTGCAGTACATGATGATTCCAGTCTTCATGGGGAGTTGGCACATGTACGTAGCCAGCTTAATTCTTTTTATGTCCCCTTCTCCTTCTCTCCTTCCTCCTCTCTGCATCTCTTGGTCCTCTTCCCACTTGTAGATCTATCTCCCTGTTTCCTGTCACCTTTTATTTTGTTCTTCAATTTGTTTATACTTTGGGTTTTCATTACACTCATGAAATATCTAAGCTTGTGTGTCTGATTTTATTTCACTTAACGTTATGATCTCGAGGTGCACCGTTTTCCTGCAAATGTTTTCCTACAAATGTTCCCACTGTGTTTTTATAGCACAGTAGTACTCCGTTGTGTGTAAATACCTTATTTTCTATCTCCATTCACCTGTTGATGGATATGGATAGGCTGCTTCCAAGATTTAGCTATTATGAGGTGTGCTGCTATAAATACGGGTGTGCATGTGTGCTGTAAGATGATGTCTTTAACTCTTTGCAGGGGGTACCTATAAGGGAACAGGTGGGTCAGATGTAATTTCTAGGTTTAGTTTTTTGAGAAAACTCCATACCGATATCCATAGTGATGGTTAAATTTATGTTCTCATCAAGAGCGTTACAGAGACAACCTGTAGAGGCTTTTTCTGGGTTTGGACACATGAACTGCAACATGGCCCGATCTGCCTCTTTGGGTGGCTGCCAGGCTGCTCCTTCCCTGTAGCGACACTGCAGCTCTTGGTTGTCAAGGCTATTCCTAAGTGGGCGGGAGGGAACAGAGAATGGAAAGTTAAGATGCCACAGAGCTCCCTGGTCTTATGGAGATTTTCTGACTTCTCAGATTACTGTAAGCCTTTGATTAATTTCCAGAATTCTGAAGGAGATTGTGGCCATTCACCTTTGTCCACGCTGTGAAGAGAATTGTCCATGCTCAACAGCGACACCAGCAACCTGATCCTGAGCCGTCCATGCACACGCGCTCTGCACTCCTTAAGCGCGCTGTGCTTGCATCTGTAGCTTAGTGAGGCCACTTTTCCTGGTGCAGATTTCCTTCCAGTAAGATGGGGAGCACTAGCCAGGACACCCACATCTTAGTCTTGCATCTGCTGCAGGCTGACTACATGACCTTGGAGCTGAGCTTCACACACCATCTACTATGTACTAGGCTGTGTGTCCCGTGTTTTATATACATTGTACCACATCTTCCTTGCACATACAGAGATAGTGTCCCTGTTTCACAGGTGAAGAAACTAATCAGATACAAGGTACTCAGCACTGTCCTGCATGTGGCCCATACTCTGCATGTGATTGTTCTGTTGCTCTTGTGTTACTGTAAATTTTACCATCAGAGAAGAAAGTAGAGTTGAAGTAATTGCCCCGGGTCCCTTGAATTCCAGACCAAGTTTGTCTGATTCTGAAGCCCATCCACTGTCCACATCCCCACTGCCGTTCCCCTCTTCTGTGCCAGATGAAGGATTTGAACTGATAAAAGTTATTCGGTCAACAAACACAGGCTCAACTGCCTGCTTCCAGGGTGACATTATAGAAGTCTGTGATTCTCTGTGCTCAGTTGCTTGGGGCCACATCAGTGGCATTCTTTTGTTTAGCATGAAAAGATGGATGAGCAGTAGACCCGCAGGTAGTAATGCAGTGTCTTTCTCTCCCCTACCTCCTTGCTCCTCCTGTTTCCTGCAGAGGCCAGAGGGGACAAGGCCAAGTGGGTGTTCAGCTGGCCACTCATCTTCCTCCTGTGTATCACCATTCCCAACTGTAGCAAGCCCCGCTGGGAGAGGTTCTTCATGGTCACCTTCGTCACTGCCACCCTGTGGATTGCCGTCTTCTCCTACTTCATGGTGTGGCTGGTGAGTGGGGAGTGGTGGATGAAGGAAGACCTGGGCTCAATGCACCATGGGAACTGCTGGTCCACTTTGGTCAAGTCGCTGACCTGACTGTCTGCAGCTTACCTCTCTGGAGAAAGGGTTCTCACAAGGATGCATAGGACCATGCTGTATGCACTTATATAAGTGCCTTTTTATCATCTCAACAGCCCCATTAGATAAGCATTTTTATTGTCCCCATTTTACAGATGGGGGAAAGCAGTGTGTCCAAGGTTACCCCACTAGTGAGTGTTAGAGGTGGGATGGGATGCCAGCATTGGCCTCCTGGTCCATCATCTCAAGCACCGTCCTGAGCTGCCAGTCACTTGAATACTGCAATTCTCAGATGCCATCGGACAGATGTTTTGCATGTGAAGAGGTGCTGGTGTGGCTTCTTATAAGCTCCTCTGGCCACACTTGTTAGCTCCTGCTCCAACCTTTGATTGACTGGGCCAGCATGTGCTGGGCCATGCAAGTGTCCCCTCCCCTGTGCTCTGTGATCCATGCACAGAGGCCCCTCCTCCTCATTCTGAGTGAGGAGCAAGAGAGGGTCATGGTCACAGCGTGACTGTGGTTCAGTCCATGGTGAAGGCGGCCCGCCAGCCACCCCTGCCTCTGTGGCTGACCTTGAGTCACTCCGTTCTCCTTACGTCTGACCCCGGGGGCTGAGATGGCTCTCGTCTTTGACCTGAGAGGCAGCCAGGCCGGGAGAGTTCCCATGGGTACACAGCCCCGTGGCCAGTAACTCCAGAGGAAAAGTGCAGCGTTGTGGGGACGGAGGCGCTGTGGAGGTCACGTGAGGCTGGATCTGAATCCTGGTTCTACCCCGGAGGAGCCGTGAAACCTGGGCAAACAGCTCAACTCCCTGAGCCAAGGCGAGCGCCTCTAGGAAGTGGGGCAGTCACCAGTCTTACAAGGCCACTGGACGGAAAAGGGAACCCGACGTTGTCGGCACCGGGCGAGTCCTGGCTCCGTGCCCAGCCAGCTCCAGCTGCACCTTCCCCATTTCCTTGCTGTCCAAGCCCCCCAGCAAAAGGTGATACAGATAATAAAAGCTGCGCCTTAAGTGCATTAAATTTCCACATCTTAGTTCTTCAAGTAGAGGCCAGCCAATCTTTGCATTTTAAGGAAAGAATCCAATTGTTCTTAGTAATAGGTATTCCCAAATGACAGGAAAAGAAAAGAAATCATGACATTTGAGTAGATAAGAGAATTAGGAAGATCAATTAAGAAATTGTGAAATTTTTTTCTTCTCTAATTAATAAAAATAACAGGATTGTTAAATCAGTTCTAATTAGCAAGGAGTTAGAACACTCCCATCCACACCCCCTTGACCTACAAATCCCACCCTTGTTTCCTGTTTGGTTTCTGTTTTGAGACAGAGCCTCGCTATATATTTTAAGCTGGCCTGGAAGTCACTATGTTGCCCAGGCTGGCCTTGGACCTGTGGGAATCCTCCTGGTTTGACCTCCCAGGAGCTGGGATTGCAGGCTTGCACCACAATGCAGGGCCCCCCTCCTTGTTTCTCAAACTGCTCTGCTTGGCCTGGGGTAATAGGAACCACTTAGAGGACACTCTGACCTGTTGAACTTCAAATGGCCTCAGCTGGGGGCCTAGGAAAGCCTTGATAATAGAAATCTGTAAACAAGCTAGATTAAGCACTGCTAGATCCATTATTATTCTTCCCCCACCCCCTTGCCTGGCCCAGGGCAATCTCATCTGTGAGTTCAGCCCGCTATTGCCAAGCTGAGACTGTCATAGGTCTCCATGGTTGTCACCCGACCCCTCTGAAAACTTCCTGCCAGTAGAGAGGCGTGTAGCCCACACATGCTGGCTGCAGGCCAGGACTAAGGTTTGCACTTAGAAGCCATGGTTCATCCGGGGCTGCCTGATCCCTGTGAAGCTCATCACCCTTACTTTCTTTGTTCCCATAGTTCACTAACAAACGATTGAAATAGAAGCGAAACACACTGCTGTGAGCATCTGGCACACCCAGGCACTGTCACCTTACATTTTCTTAGCCTACCCTCATTAAGCCCATAAAGGAGCTTGGAGCTCCGAGAAGCAAGCAAGCTTATCCAAGACCACATAGCCCTTCGCTGGGGTCGGAGCCACTGGCCAAGATGAGAGCGGCTCTGAGAGGTGTCACCATTCCCCATCTCTAGAGGAAGAGAGGCGAGGAGTGCTGTGAACTGGGGTGGCCCAAATGCTTCCAGGGCTTCCCATCTGGCTGCTACCCAGGGCCCTAACCATCTCTCAGCATCAACCAGGCATGGACATCATGATCTTTAAAATGCCTGTGTATCCTTTGATACGGGAGTTTGTCTTAAAGATGTAGCAGGATGAAAAGCCAAAGACAGATGCCCAAAACAGTACAATAGAGAGACCTGAATTCGGGCTGCAAGATAGGAAGCATTGGCTTGGATCCCTGCTCCACTGCTAACCAGCTGTCTGCCTGTGGGCACTGTTGCTCACTTGTTGGAGCATCAGTTGTTATAATTAAGGTGCCTCCCTCATTAGTGGGCAGTAAATAATCAAGTACAGGAGATTATAATAAATATGCCTCAACAAATATTCTTACAGCGAGTGATACTGTAAGAATAAAAAAGAGGTCATCTAAAATGCACAGCAGTTAGGTTTGGTGAAACCTTTACAACCATACAATGAAATCTAATTATCAGTTAAAATCTGTCATAGTGAAGATTGTGTACTCACATTGTATAATTACAAAACAGATATTGGCAATATAAGCTAATGTCATTTTTTTCTAATACATATACCAAAAGCAAGGTCAGGGTACAGTCTAAAATAGTGGTTTTCAAGTGACCTTCCAGAGCCACAGTGTCAGGGCACCCCCCATCAGGGATACAAGCTTTTAGGCCTCACCCTGGAAATCTAGGGGTGTAGCCAGGCAGTCTGCATGTTAACAAGTCTTCCCTGAGACCTTCTATATTCTCAAGTTTGAGAAGCACAGACCAACGTGAAGTGTTAATGCTGGTTCTCTGTGGGTCTTGAGAAATGGAACACAATTTTTATTTTCTTTTTCAAGTTATTTTACAAGTGTTTTAAAATAATAAACTCATATTACTCATGTCACCACGAGAGGAAAAAAGGAACATAAAAAAAATTTTTAAGCCATATGCCAGATTTTTTTTCCTCTTGATTACCACATTCAAGTGAAGAGCACAGGGGTAAGGAAAGCCCCCAGGGAGTTCCACTGTCCACTGTCAGTTCGTGCTGCCCACCCATCTCTCCTGCAGGTGACTATCATCGGGTACACACTTGGGATCCCCGATGTCATCATGGGCATCACTTTCCTGGCAGCGGGCACAAGTGTTCCAGACTGCATGGCCAGCTTGATTGTGGCCAGACAAGGTATGGATCGTGCCCTGGTCTCTGGAGCCATCGGCATCAGCCTGCTGACCCTGTATCTTCCCCAGCTGAACTCAGTGGCTGGGTTATGAAGTCTGCCATGAGGGAGCTCATGACATCTAAAGCGCCATGGGTTGGATTCCACCTGTGATAAAACATGATCAAGATGAGATGAACCTCTTTAGATCTTTGGAATCCTTGTCTCAGGTGGTTGTCTAAAAATGAACAGTCCTGAGACTAAACAGAGCCCAAGCCCAGATTTAAGTAGCAAATATCTCCCTGTCTCAGAAAAGCAAAAAGAGCTGCTTATAAATCCAACCATTTCCCTATTCTTCTTCTAATGTCTAGAAGATACAGAATCTTCTGCTTTGTTTTCACGGGGGATTATTAAATGGCCCGGGTGGAACAGCATGAATGGTAACTTACAGTCTCTGGAGGCAGAACGGAAGCTGTGAAGGGTCAGTCTGGCCATGACTCAGTGCTGCTTTTCTGCCAGTGAGGTGGTGATGCAGCACGGACTGCCACAAATCTTCCAGGAAGAGCAGCATCTGAAGGTCCAAGGTGGGGAAGGGCAAGTCATGGATGGGAGCCAGGAGAGAGGAGAGAGGCTGGCTGGTGGGCCAGTGGGGCCTGAGAAAGCGCTGAGGAGAAGGCAAGTGTGTGCGGATATTGGGTGGTAGGCAGGTGCCTTACAGAGAATGGGGTTTAATTGGGTAACCTTGGACGAGAGTGTGTTGATTTCCTGGAGCAACCATGACCACTAGGTGGCTTAGAGCAACGTAAATATACCTTGCAGCTCTGAAAGCAAGGTGTGGGTGGGGCCTCTGCCGCAGGGAGAGGGAAGGAACCTCCCTCTTGGCCTCTTCCTGGCTCCCCAAGCTGACTCCGTTCCAGTCTCTGCCTGTCATCCTGTCATCTGTTCTACCCAGTGTGACTTTATCTTAATGTGGTGACATCTGCAAAGACCCTATTTCCAGGTGACAAGTTCATCCTTGACTAGAGGGACAGGCTTTAGGAGTCCCAGTGAGGTCAGTGAAGTCTCTTTTAGGAGCAAGGGACAGGTGGGGTTCTAATGCAGGACACCATCTCACAGTGGCCGAGGGGGTTTGTGGGTATCGAGAGATGAAGGAAGTGAGACCGAAGCTGGGATGGGAGTGTAAGCAGTCATAAGAGTGACACCAATGTGGCTGATAGAGAGTTCCTGCAGACATGGTTAAGATTAGATAGCTTCTTTACGACAAAGGGCTCAGAAATTTTGCTCAGAGACCACTGCACAGAGCAGGAGACTGTGCATGCAGGCCCCAGGCTCCCTGCAGGCTCCCTGCAGGCTCCCAGTTCACAGTGTGGCCCAGGTGGCACTGAACCCGTGAGAAATGAATGAGAAACGGACTCTCAGGCCCTGCTCTGGCCTCACTGAACCAGTATCTGCAAATTAACTGGACCCTTGAGAGGGCCACACAGCTGCCATGGCTGCCTGTGTGGTACGGGGAGTCCACCAGCCTGAGAAGCTGGTCTCCGCTGTCCACACTCAGCCATCTTTATCGCCTCACCCTGAGCTCCCCGCCAGGGGCAAGCAGCTGCTCCAGAGCATCACCACTTGTTGCCGTGTTCTACCAGTTAGGACCCTGGAAGGCTGTTCCCAGGGAGTTGGCTGCACAAGGCACCAAGCTGTGGAGACTGTGACATTGTCCACAGAGTGCCAGGGGCAGGCAGGGAGGAGAGTGTCAGTCCACCTCAGAGATTTGTGTGCCAGGCTCAGCAGACAACAGTAACGAGGAGAGGGCGGGAGGAGGAGGTAGCCTGGCATACAGGCAGGACAGGTGCAGACAGAGAGGGGCCGCTTGTCTCCAAAGCTGGCTGGAGCGATGCTGGGCTTTGCAGCTACCCAGGTGATGTGATGGGTGTACACAGTGTGCTTTATCATCTTGCAAGCATTTGCCTGTGTGCAGCTGGAGACAGGCATTTCAAGTAGGACAGACTCAGCCATCATAAGACTGGTGCAGACAGCTTTGCTCTCTACTTTCTAATACTCCTCAAGGGATCTAGTTCTCCCTCTTGTTAGCTAGCTAACTTGATGCTGGGTGGTTAGGTAAGAAATGATAGAATGACAGCACGGCCCCAGCCCCTGAGTTATCTCCAGTCTGGCTGAAGAAAGATAGTTTACCCTTCCAGAACCAGCGGACCATAAGATCTGATGCCCTGTTATCACAGCCAAAGCTGTGGGTGCTGTTGCCTCGTCACAGATATACAGCATGGCTGGGTATAGATGATCCTGGGCCAGGTGTCCTGAGACCGGGCCATTTGTAAGCTGTGTACCCTCGATCACCTTCTACATGAGGATGACGTCACCACCCGCTTTGGTGTAACTAGGAGGATGGGGCAAAGCTCATGGTGGTGCCTCAGAAAATATGAGCTGACGAACCTGGCAGGAGAAATGGTGAAAGGCCCTGCATTCATTCACTGAGCTTATCCTGACTGCACCCTGGGTGGCATAAAACAGCAACGATGTGTCATCTCACAGCTCTGCAGGTCAGAAGTCCAAGGCCAAGGTGCGGTAGGCAGGGCTGGCTCTTTCTAAGGCTGTAAGGGAAAAGCCTTCCCAGGCCCCACTCCTGGCCATCTCCTTGGCTGTTGTCATCCTCACTGGGACTCCTCCTGTGTGCTGTCTGTGTCTAAACTTCTCCTTTTCACAAGGACACCAATTGGATGAGGCGCGCCCTAATGATCTCATTCTTACCCTTTGCCTTTTTAGAGGCTCTTCCTCCAAATATGGTCACATCTTGCAGCGTTACAGAACTCCAGGACTTGCGCGGTGAATTCTGAGACTCACAATAATAGGGCCCTTTAGGTTTCATGAAGGGCGTAGATCTCTGACTTCACAAAATGGTCTTAGAAATGCAGTCTATAAAGATGGAATCGCTTTCTAAGCAACAGCATTGATAAACAGTTACAAGAAAGAATGTTGGTTTTCAGTGACCCGCTCTTGGTGAAAGACATATGTGGTTGTCCCCCCAGGCCTTGGAGACATGGCGGTCTCTAACACCATAGGAAGCAACGTGTTTGACATCCTAGTGGGACTCGGTGTCCCATGGGGCCTGCAGACCATGGTTATTAATTATGGATCCACGGTAAGTTCTTTTTATTGCATAAAGAAGTGGGATAGATGCATGTTACAGAGAATAGTGACATTTGCCTAGTTCCAGCCCAGGGCTTTGGAAGATGCATGGTTCCTTTTGGTATCTTGGAACCTTCTTTCTTTGACAGCTACCAGGAAAACTTAAGGGCATCCCTAGGTGGGAGACAGTGTTTTCTAAGGTTTGATCAGTGCCGTCCAGCACCTGTTCCTGTTCTAGGCCAGGTCCTCAGATGAGCAGAGTCTAGACTGGCACCCACATTGTCTTGATCCCTCACAGCCACATGCTTACCTGAGGAGCCCCATATTTGCCTGACAAGGAGATGAGCAAACCAGAATACACTGGGCTTTCAGAGTGGATTGGCAAAGCTGCCCCAAGATTTACCTGCATGTGTTCAATTTTCCAGGTGAAAATCAACAGCCGGGGTCTGGTGTATTCCGTGGTGCTGTTACTGGGCTCCGTCGCTCTCACTGTGAGTCTTTACGCTTCAAAATTAGAACCCTCATGTGTGCTTCTCGGTGTCCAATTCTGCCGCATCCTGTGCATGACTCCAGACACTTCCCTGTCACATACTCCTATCAGGGAGGGGCAAAGTTAGACCCAGTTTTGCAAAGAGCTTTCACGACCACCTGAGCAGAGAGGATGTTACCAGGAGAAAGGAATTCCGTTTCTTCTTTTCTTGGTACATGGGCCAGTGTTCACTCTCCCAGGTGCTAGTGGGAGTGTGCCCTCTCCCAAAATATGCTCAGGAAAGGACAATCCAAGCTGCAGTTTGCTGAGAGTGGCTTATAGGAGCCTTGGGCAGTTTGCTCAGTGAAAAAGACTGAAGCAAAGGCCAAAAGCCATTTATCCCTAGAGAAGGCCTGGGACATGTGCACCCTGAGGAAGTGGCCTCTCTGCCTGGGGAGGGTCAGTGGCCCATGAGTGTGCTGCGGTCAGTAGAACCTTCCAGAAATTCACCCTGATATTGTCAAGCCTACATATTTGGGGCTGATTCTGGTCAACCTGAGGATAAGACTGGCAGGGCCCATTCATTCTTGTTCACATTCTGCAGGAAGTTCTGGGGTTGTTAACACACATGTTCATTTTTAGCCCAAAATCCCTTATTGCTGGCCCTCAAGCCCAGCTCTCACACTCTCTCCTCTCAGGTCCTCGGCATCCACCTTAACAAATGGCGGCTGGACCGGAAGTTGGGCATCTACGTGCTTGTCCTCTACGCTGTCTTCCTGTGCTTCTCCATAATGATAGAGTTTAACGTCTTCACCTTCGTCAACTTGCCCATGTGCCAAGAAGACGAATAAGAGGAGCCGCTGCCCTGGGAGCTGCTTCAGCCACCTGTCACACTGGAGACCTCTTCTCTCTCTCCTTCCCCACCACAGATCTGTCCTGCCTCGGCAGCCACCGTCTGTTCTTCATGAGCTGGAAGGAAGAGCCATTGTGGTCTTTGTGTAGTCACAGGCCAGCTGCTGGGCGTCCGTGCCTCCTGGAGTCCTGCCCCCCTCAAGGCAGATTTGGGGGTTCATTTGAGCAGAGCAGCTCTGCAGACCCCTGAGCTGCCAGCCCCAGGGCTGTGTGTCTCTTTCTCTCTCACACACTGTAGTCAGAGGGCCTCTGCGTGCAGTTTTTCTTTCTGTCACCTGGACAGCCTTGGTGTGAGGCAGTCAGTGAGTGAAAGTTCTCCTGGGGCAAGGGCAAAATAGGGCAGTTGCTCTCAAGTGACCTCTCTGGACCACAAGGGTGAGCCCCTTAGGCAGTGGTACCAGCTGGCAGCTCTTGAGGTTTGGAGGAGGCAAGGCGTCAGCCTGCTGGGGGTTTGAGACCATGATGGCTGACTTTCCACTCCTTTTTCTGGAAAAAAATAATTGGAAGAATGAAAACTTTTTTTCCCCAGCAGAAGAGAGAAACACAAACAAAGTACTTTTATTATCCTTTTTATTGATGCATTCAGAGAATGAGCAATGAAATATTAAAAATAAAACATCATATAGATCATCATACTTGAAAAATATCATTCCACACACAAGGATCATGATGGGACCAAAAGGTAACCCTTGCAGAAAGTGAATCCTGTGTGTATCATCCTGCTTTGACTCTAAGACTTCCGGTTTGGAATTTAGAAAGAGGTGAAAGACCACCATGGAATCAGGTGCTAACTCAGAGACACAGTAGGGTAAACTGCAACGTTTGCAGCTAGACATTCCAGAATATTCCAGACCTCCTGTATGATGCAACACACTGTCCCTCCAAGCATATTGTTTCTTGTTATTGCTCTATTTTCAAAATCACCTGTGGAGAGACCCAGTTGTTTATATGCCCAACAAATTGCAGAAGCAATGGCTCATGACAAGAAGAGAGATTTCCTGAAACACCAAATTGCTCTCTGGTTAGCTGAAGGCAAGTATGCAAACCGTATCTTAGCGTGTTTAGAGCTAAGTTTCTTGAACCTTATAGTTTGCTACACATGAAAGTGGGGGGGTAGGGGTTGATTTAAACATAGAAAATATGAAACAATATTTAGCTTCTTCATAGCTCTAAAATATATATATTTAAAGATATATGAACATAAACCGTTCTTGGGTTCTAAAAGGAAAGCACAAATTAATTTTATATAGAGTGTTTTTTTATTTTTTTAATGTTTCTATTGCAAAGTCTATCAGATGCGATGCACTTTTAATATTGAGATATTTTGCACAAAAGAAGGTATGGGACTGACCCATAATGATGTGAGAAGAAAGGATTTTAGTGATTCACCAGAAATCGCTTTAAACTGGTAATGATGAGTTTAAATCCTGCAGTTAATCCCTTCCTGAGATGTGGGACTCATCACCCACATTGGAATTTCTAACTATGCCCTTTAAGGTCTCTGGAATTTCCAAAGGAGGAAGTGTGCAAGCTTGTGTCCCTTAAGTTCCTGTCAGCATGAACCCACCATGGAACCTCATTCCCATTACCAGGCTTATCTTCGGGGTTCACATCAGTATTAGTAGCTGCACCAATTCAAGGCTTACTTTTTGTCCCTTTCCCCGGATATGGGGCTCAGCAGTCTTCAAATTGAGATGAGTGATTTTCCTAAGAAATGAGCTAAGCAGGAAAGGAAGGAGCCCATAGATGCATCAGTATAAACTGTAGTTGTGCAGGGTTCAGAGCCACTAGGGATCACTGTGCTGAGAGTTTCAGTCACCACACACACACACACACACACACACACACCTCTTTTTCAGACTCATGCAGGTTCTGAGTCCGTCTGTTTCCATTTTGATTCGTCTAACAGCTGTGCTACAAGTAGGGATTGTTCCATTTAATAGCCAGTTTAGTCTCGGAGAGGTCAAGTGGTTCTAGTTACTGGCCAGTAAGGAGCAGAGCTGTGTCAGGCATTAGCCCAGCACCCTTCCAGCTCAGCCAGGGCACTCAGTGGGTTGGGGTGTGGCTGTGCACAACTATGCCTTTGCCCTTGTCTGGGGCAAAACCTCCTCAAATAGCTAATTGGCTCCTGGTTTTCCAGGTCATCTCCTAATATCTGTCCTCCTCTAATCTTCCTATTTTTTTTCCTGCAAAAGACCAAAAACTCCTTTTAGTTATGACAAGGCATAGATCACATAGCCTCTGAAGAATTTCCTGCTGGTTTTTAATTCTCTGAAATCCTTGTATAGCTTTCAGAGAATAGTTCCCAATTACCCTCATCTTCTTCCGTGGAATTCACTTGAGATTATGAAGTATACTGCAGTTGCAGTTAGAGGTTTAAAAAATTCTATTTTTAATATGTAGTATACTCCTCTTGATTAGTTTTCTTTGGACTTCAACGTGCCAATGTAACTTCTTAAAGGCTCTATACATTTATTATATCCAGGAAACTATATGTACACTATAGTGAAAAAAATTCTGTTTTTACCTAAATGTTTTTCCATCATGAGTTTAAAGAATTCCTTGATAATTTAAGTCTTCACTTTTTAAAACAATGCTTTCAGCATTATGCAGGATTACTTCCTTTATTTTGTGCCCACAGCTAATTAGCTTATTAGCAAGGGGTAATTACTTCTGCTACAAAAATAGTTTTTAAAAAACTGCGTGTAACTCTTCCCACTGGGAGGCAGAAAGTCAGAATGAACTAGTGCACACTGATGGTGACTGTCTGTAGAACAGGAGCATGTGGTCCCCGCCTCTTTTTGATTGGGAACTTACCCTTACCAGCCTGAGAACTGTGGGGTGGGTGGGGCACAGTATCTTGGGAACCTGGCCCTGGGGATCTTTCTGGGTAGCTGCCCTGAGAGACTGAAAGTCAGTGGCACTGTGGACAGATCAGCCTTGTCCCTTCCCCAGTCCCATCCTTCCTGGAACTCAGTCTCTAGTCTGCTGCCCCTGTGCTCCTCTGCCTGTCTCTTGTGTCTCTGTCTTGTGCACAGACCTAGCTAACCTTGTGACTTTTGCCTGCTCGTTTCCCTCCTCCCCTGTGAGGGTAACCTCTTGCTTTTCCCCAGCTGCTCTCAGCTTTTGCCAACCAGGCACTGAAAAGGCACAGACCTCCTCACAGCCAGGTTGAACCAGGTGAGGCTGGCATCCCACTCAAGGGCAGCCTTGCAGATCCTGACCCCAAACCCCCATCCTGGGCTGCCCCATCCTTGTGCACCTGCTCTTTCTTGCTGATGAGGCCTCGCAGCCTGATCATAGCTGCTGCTACACCTCAGAGCACTGGAACCCCAGCATGTGGTCTTGGAAAGGTATGGCTACATCCTTACCCTGTACCTGTCTGTCTCCTGGCCTTTGTCCTTGAATCCTATGGCCTCTCCTTTGCCTTAATGCAGGGGGAGGACCACGGGCAGGAGGGACCAGGAGAGGCTCATTCATTGGCCTCTGGAAAAGGCAAGTGAGGAGCCCAGAGCCAGGCCAATGCTTTCCACTCCATTCCCTCCTTCTCGAATGCATAGTGGGCTCATGGCTACGATACTAGAACAGTGGGGTCCTGTGCTACCTTTTAAAGTTTCCCCCTGGAAGTCAGCAGCTGAGAAGTCTGAGAGCTCCAGTGCTCCAAGTGCACTGTGGACACTGCATGGCTTCCCACATTCAGATATCTCCCATGGGCTCCCTACTGCTCCCCAGCAATTCCCATGGAGTCAAACTTCCCTGTAGACAGTTAGCAGGTATGTTCCAGACACCTGAGGTGAACTACATCTGGGGGCCACTCTTGCCCCAGGGTGAGCAAGTGGATGTCTATACACAAATGAGAGAAGGGGCCTTTCTTCCCATTCTGCCACCCATGGGAGCTGTCTTTGCAGGGAAGTCAGATGAGTGGTATTAGAGCTTTGAATGTTTTAGGGCGAGTTAAAAAAAACTGCAGTGGCAAATGGCTTCCAGGTTGCATCTGTCTTTGCTGAATCCTCAAACACTTACAGGCGCACACTGCGAAGAACACAAGCCCTGCTTTGGGTCATCTGTTGCCCGTGTGTTATTAAGATACTTTGCTACTCGTATAGTGTCAGTCTAGTTTTCCAGGTTGTGTATCTTCCTCTCACTTCTTAGCAGGGGCTAAGAACTTGCTGTCTTACAGCCTGAATGCCCTGGCACAGGACTGGGGGCTGCGGGAAGCGTCGGTAAGAGGTAAAAACACACACCACTTGTGTGAAGGTTAAGGCCTTGTCTGTGGGGCTTTTCTGTCCGTTCTGTGGGGCTTTTCTGTCCTTTAGAGTCCCTGAGCTGGAGTGTGGCTGTTCCTTAAAAGCCCATTGATAGATCCGGGCATTGCCCACACCTATTCCCATTCTGCTGCCAGATCCAAACAGTTGCTCCTTATACACCATGGTAGTTTGGATTTTTCCATTTACAAGCCCAATGGAACCCTCAGTCCTGCAGAAAGCATGTAACCTCTGCATCTGCTCACTGGAAAACAAATTTTTTTTAAAGAGAAGGACCATGAAACTATTGGTTTTCTAGATGTATGTTTCAGAATAATCAGGGTTTATATACAAAGGGAGGGTCCCAGACCACAGAGCCCTCCTCTCCGTCACTTCAGAATTCCTAGTAGAGTCGCCTTCCAACAGGAAGAGGCCTTTCCTCCTCCTGAGGGTGACTTGGCTGTGAGCCAGGCTGCTGTTTCCCGAATGTTCTAGCAGACTCTTCTGGCCCCTGTGCATCTTGCCTCACATCATATCTTGGCCCCTTGGAGCTGTAACCCCCATAACCCACTCTCTGCTTCACCATGTGACTCACACTAGGGATATTTGGGGACCCAGCAGACAGAGCTGTGGCCGGGCCACGGTGACTGGGGATCCCATAGGGTGGGGAGGCTTCGTGCATAAGACTGGACTTCCAGTTTACAGCACTCGTTCCCTGGCAGGGAGCCTCTGCCTGTGTCTCCCTTCCAGCTGGGAGCAGTTGCTGATGTCGGAACACAAAGAGAGCTTTGATTGTCCAGAGAGGAAAGAGGCTGCTGGCCAGCTGGGGCCAGCCCCAGGGCAGACGCAGGATCGCCAAGACGAGGGCCAAGCGGGGTGAAGGGGAAGGCTGGCAAGACTTCTCCAGGGTTTTTGGATCTTCTTGGGGTACAGCCAGAACCTCCTTATAAACAACCCAAACCCAACTTCTGGGACTGTCCACACATGGCTTGAGGCCCCTACAAGACATTGGTGGCATGCTGGGCCGAGTGCCGCCATCTTTGTTCTTTCTCTTTGACAGGCAGAGCAGGAGCAATGGGTCAGAAAGTTGTAAATAATAAATATATTTATGCCGCTATTTATTTTTCCAATACCTGTGGCCTCCTGCACTGTGAATGCTCTGTGATATGAGATTCTTAGTTCAATAAAAACTGTCATCAAATTGAAATGAATTGATATTACTGGTTCCTAAACACTGGCATGAGTTTACTTTTATTGTAAAGAAAAACCTAGAGTAAATATGAACTAAACTTTTCTGAGAAATCTAGCAGTCAGTATTGTAATGCAATATATCAAAAAATCTGTATACCGTCAATAAAATAAGCGAGCGCAAGTTGTCTTGCCCCCATGTAGAGCTTCCATTCACCTTTTCAGAGACATACACATATTTGTATTTTTGGAAAAAATTACACTGGAATAACAGCCATTGGAAACCATTTCTATTTGCATACTGAGAAAAAATAAACTTCAAAAAGGATGCAAGATTGGAACTTTTGATTATAATGGTTGGAAATGGATAAAGCAAAGCAGAACTTGTATCTGGTGGACTAGCATGAGTGACCCACCTTGTCGGCTTCACAGGTGGGGGACCTGTACAGTCACACTACACCTCACCCCACATTCAAGGGGCCCTAGTATGGCTGTCACCATCTTGAAAGTCTTAATGATTCTTTAAGGGGATCCTACATTGCATTTTGCACTGGACTCTGTAAATTATGTTGCTGTCCTCATCAGGAAGAAGGTTTCTGCCACTGGCTCTTATGTCATGGGAAGTGGAGGGCGGAGGGTAGAGGTTCTGGTTAATTTCTTCCATCTGTAAACTTCCCAGAGTCCTAACTGCCTGAATGCCACCATGCTTCAACATGCATGAATCATGAACAGCTTTTATATGCGTGTGGAGTGGGTATTGGGGATTGAGCCAAGATCCTTCCCACTGAGCTACATTCCCAGCCCCTCTTTATTCTTTATTTGAGACAGGTATTACTGACTTACTAAGTTGCTCAAGCTGGGTTTGAACTTGTGACTCTCTTGTCTCAGCCTCCAAGAGTACTGGAATGTTAGGTGCACACCACCGTGCTGCCATGCCTGGCTTCACTCAGGCATCTGACAAATTAGCAACTTAAAAAGAACCTGTCTCAAAAAGTAAAAAGGATTGAGGATGTAATTCAGTGTGATTTGGTTCCCGGAATTGCAAAAGTAAGCTAACAATAAAAATGGTAGATAGATGGATAGATAGATTATGGATAAATAGATTATAGGTGACCGATAGATAGATAGATAGATAGATAGATGATAGACAGATAATAAGAGTTGTTGCAAGCAACTCCAAGTCTACCATGGGTCCTGCTGCAGGTGGTCTGCTGACCCACTGTTGGAGAAATAAGACCTTCCTTAATTTTTGTCACTCATCTTTGCTAGCTGATATCTTCAGGAAGAGCAAAGGGGAGGAGCAAGGGGGAAGCAGGAGTGGGTTCTGACATCTCTGTCCCCACCAATGGGCTCCTCTCTGACACTCAGCTACACTCTCCTGCGAGGTCTCACATCCTACTTCATCCTAAATGTGTGTTCAGGTCATGATCACTCTGGGCCCTTGTTCTCAGTCATTGCCAGGCTCCGTGCTGTGGGTGTTGTCTTTCCCCAACAACCCTTCTCTCTCAGTTCTTCTCTCTGTCTTTATCTCTCTGTCTCCTCTCCGACCTCTCCTTTACTTCCTTCATAAATCAAAGTCCTTCCCTGCTTTCCATTCTGAAGCCTCTTTATTCTACCCAGTAGTTCTTGATTCTGGCTGCCACTGGAGTCCTCTCCAGATGTGGAAAACTCAGGTCCCCAGACCCCACCACACGAGAGCCAGCTGGCCTGGGCATGAGGATGGCTCAGAGAATCTCTGCGGGTGATGCTAATGCACAGCCAAGGTCAGGAACCATTCAGCCAGCTCAGCACACTGGGCTCGCAGCCCCCCAAGTCGACCCACCTGGCCCCTCCGCTCCTGTCCCCAAATCAACACTTGCAGCACCAAGGTTCTGGGTCCTCCAGAGCCATGCTATCCCATGTGTTACCACCTCCTGCATCTCCAGCTAGATGCCTCCCAGTCCCTGCAAAGTCAGCAGGAGCAAAATTAAATGAGTGCAAATCTGATATTTTTTTAATGGACAAATATTCTCAATAGCTTATTCAAATACTCAAAATCTTAAATACTAACAGGTAAATGGAGGGGAAAAAAAGAATAAATTCTAAATCCAAAAAGAAATGCTTACATAATCAGAAAAAAAAACCCACCTTACTTGAACTCTAGATGTTGCAAAAATATTTAAGGGTAAAGTGCACTGGTGCCTGCAACTTATTTTGAAATGCATCCAAACACAGGTGGATGGATGGGTGATAACAGATACATGACACCAAGTTTAGGAACATGTTCGTGGTAGCAGGCTAATGGTATGAGTGTTCATTGTATAATTTTTTTTCAACTTTTCTGTATGTTGGAAAATTTTCATAAAATTTTGTGGAAAGCATCTGATTCATCCTTCAAGCCCAAACCTACTCCTCCTTCACTTCACTAAGTCAATAGAATCACTACTTTAAACTGCCAATTGTCAACTCCTCCTGCCACCCCGAGTGTGGGACACAGCTATTGATTTTCTCACTTCTTCCCTGAAACCTATTTTGCACCCTTTTCCCTCCTTTCTGCTCAGCCATCTCTTCCCCACTGCTAGTTCTCAACCTAGCTCCTGCCTTAGGGCTCCTAGCTGGCCTTCCTGCCTCCACGTCCACTCCACGTCCACTCCACTCCACGCTCTCCTCCCAAGCCACTCCTCCCTGGAAGCTGTGAGATCTTCAGAGGAGGCTGCTGCTTCCTCCTCCCTCTCTGGCTGAGCCCTGGGACCTATAGAGTAGGCAGGAGGCCAGGGAGGTGAGGTGGGAGGCTCTCCGCTGCCTTCTCTGGAATGTCTGCCCTGGGAGACAGAATGTGTGAGATAAACACTTCTGGAAGAAAGAAAACCAAGGGATCTTGCCCCACTCCCCCTGGAAGAGCACTTCCTAGGGGTCAGAGCCACAGACCTGAGTCCAAGGGCAGGCAGCAGGCCAGGCAGAGAATGTACCTGCAGGCAGGGACATCGTGTCTCCTCTTCAAGTCCTCAAGCTACAACTGAAGCTACACTCCCTGGAACAGCACTTGCCGTGGCAGGACACTAGAAGGAAGTTACCAAAGAGTCCACAGAGACGGGCAACTCTTTCAAAAATCCTCCTGCCTCAGCCTCCTGAGTCCTGGGTTTAAAGGCATGTTAACACTGGTCCCAGTCTTTCCTGTATTTCTCTGTTGAAATTGAGAAAAATTCCCTGCTAACAATGGCTGAAAGATCATAGATTTCTCCCTTCCAGCTCAGTCCAGGGCTGGGGCTGCACCCCACAATACCAGGGACCCCGCCTCCTTTGCTTCTGCTCTGCCTTCCTCAATGTACAGCTTTTGCCTCAAAGTCCAAAATCATTGCCTAACTTCAATTTGGCTGCAGCCTCATAAGTAACCCAGAGGCAGAAGCAATCAGGTAAGCTACTCCCAAGTTTCTAACCCACGAAAAGTTATATAAGTGGTTTATAAAAACTCATTGTCATTTAAAGTTGTTGAATTAGCAGGTCATTTGCTCTGCCTCAGTCCTCAATAGTAACTGATACTGTGTGTATAGAGTTTTTCCATATTTATTCAGCTCTCCTGAGAGCCCTCATCCTAGCCATACGGTACATGAATGAGTCATAGACTGCCTGCCCAAACACAAATTCCTGGAGAAGGTGGCAGGAATCAATGTGTTCTAGTCCCAGGAGCCTGCCCTGCAACCCTGGCACACAGTAGGACTGCAACATCCTGCACCCGGTAGGAACTCTGCTTCCTGGAGCACAGCCTGGCTTCCTAGCTTGACGTGGGGCGGACCAGCCAGCTGAGAGATGACGAGCTGCTAATGCTGAATCATTGGCCTCTAGTCAAAAATGTGGCTTTGTTTCCAAGAGGTCACTGTTTCAAAGTCTCTTTCCAGTCTCTCACTCCCAGGGCTGCCAAGTCAGAGGAGTGACAGCCAAGCAAGCGGGAGGCTGTCTGCACCAGTGCCCAAAGCCCTGCCCACGCCAGGGTCCCTGTGAGCCCTTCAAGGCTCCCTCCAGGGTCACCCCACCACTCCTCTTCTGGTCTCCCTGATCTGCTTGGCCTTGGGTGGGTGGGAGGGAGTGGGGTGAGTCTGTCCTGCCGACCTTCATAGCCCTGCTGTCAGAGCCACTTGAATTATGCCTATCACTGATGGCTTTGTTAGTTTGTAGCACCCCTACTATAAATTCCATAAAATAATCACAGAATGTTTTCACTGCATTTTGCCAAACTCTTTTTGGTTTTTTGGGTTTGTTTGTTGGTTGTTTTTTTTTTTTTTTT
>PVJX010011214.1:0-17908 GCA_004027295.1 Dolichotis patagonum | reverse complement strand
TGGAAGTAACCAGGCGTGGCGGTGTACACCTACAATCCCTATACTCAGGAGGTGAGGCAGGAGGATCGCCATAACTTTGAGGCCAGCCTGGTCATACAGTGAGTTCAAGGCCAACCTGAACTGCATATGAGACCCTCTCTCAAAAAGAAAAACAAAACAAACAACAAAAAAAAAAACACTAGATGAACTGTTTTGAGGATTTTTAAAATGCTTTCTACAACATTGGCTACAGAGATGACATACTTTTAAAACTGCCATTTTGAAATAAAACTGACATACAATAATTGTAGAGGAATAAGTGCAGAATTTGACAAGTCTCGATGTAGTTGTACACCCTTGAAACCATCACCACAATCAGATACTGAACTTATCTATCAACTCCCAAGTTTCTCCCAAGTGTTACCATCTAATATCAGTATTCGCGTTCTTCTTCCTTTCCAACAGAATCTTAGTTTTGATGAGGTTTCAACCTTCCCCAAGATCTGAAAGACAGTCACCCACTAAGCATAGGGCTAAGCGCGACCTCCTTGTTCATTTAAGCCAATGAGTGTGTCGGTGGGACTGTGGCCTGGTCTGCAGCCACAATTCAGGCTTGAGGGGCCGTGAGCTGTGTGTCCGATCCCGGCTTCTGCCACACCACTGTGAGAGAGGTGGCTGCTTACTGCCAGAGGCCAGTTGAGCACATCCCAGACCCTCGTCCAGTAGGAACAGGTATTTTTGTCCCCATCTGACCATAACAACACAGACCGATTTTGTAGTAATAGAGTCATCTTCTCCCCATGGCCATTTCTCGAAAGTCACAGGAAATGGAAATATGTGAGCTTGTTGAGAGTCAATAGATGGAAACAACAGAAAAGGAGCTATTTTCTGCTGATCTACTTTTGCAAAACAATATATCTTAAACAGCAACCAACTTTATGATAGTTCTTACCAGCTTTAGCATAAAGCTGGTACAGCCGACTTTACCTGTCAACTGATAATCCAACTTCATCAGTTTTACCAGACAGGAACTCAGGCTTGCCTGGTGATCCTTCTGTCCAGTGAGACACTGACAAGGGCTGCTATGTGGCAAAGAGCTAACAACAGACCAGGTGGGCTGGAGGGTCCCAGAAGCTTAGTCCCCATATCTGGTGTCTTGGTGGATTTGTTCATGGTTCATAGCTAGAGGCCATGGGATTGGAGCCAGTGACTATCACTCTATAGCTTTGCCATTTTGGCTTAATCTCACCCACAACCCAGTGAACCCCCACGAGCTGACCAATGGCTACCATGTCCTTTGCTTCAGTTGGGTTTGGCAGTTGGAGGCTACTGCAGGGACTGCAGGGAATACAGAGAGCCTGAGCACTTGTTTTGCTGGCTGGCTCCCTTGAGGTGGCCATGGGCAAGTGTACCACTCCTCCCCTGTGTGGTCCTTCTACAGGACAGGTCTGTCTACTTCTGGGTCTGGTAGCCACCTTACTCCTTACCTTCTGGGCTCAAGATGGAAACAAATCTGAGGGCTGTGGCACACTCCCTTGTATGTGCCTACCTACACGTTTCTTAAAGCCTCTTCAAATTATCCTAATCAGAAGAACCACTTGTTCCCTGGAAAACCTGACTGATATATTGAGGGCGTTAACCATAATATAAATAACAGTTAATATAAACACTGGCCACCCACCGTCTGCTGTGTCCAAAGCACCTTTCCTACATTAGCACTAGCAACACACAGCAACCCTATGAGGTTGGCGCCATGACTATCCCATCTTACACATGAGCAAACTGATCCCCAGAGAGGCAAAGCAAGGGATTTTGATCATTGGCAGCTTGACTCAAGTCCCTGCTTCTACACACTAGAGAGCAGGGAAACGTCTGTTGACAGGACATGCTGTTTCCAATTCAGCAAAATTGTGGGGATCCGAAAAACAAGACAATGCTGTGAGCCATTTTTCTTCGCTAACAGCCCCTAAACACTCCCAGGAGGCTCAGAGTTGGCTTTCCTCAGACCAACCTCCCCCTGAAAGTTCCGGGGTTCCTACCCAGGACCCAGCCTATTGTTCTCACCTCTGAGGAGAGAGAGGGTGCTGAGCAGCAGGTGAAGAACCTAACAAAAGAATGGAAGATGCGGGGTGGAGTTGTCACCATGCAGAATCTGAAATCTTCTGCTGACCAATAGCAGAAACCTGCCTCAGATGAGTTGTTGCTGTTGTTTGTTTGTTTGCTGTTGATTGGTTTGTGTTTTGAGACAGGGTTTTGATATGTACTTCAGGCTAGCCTTGATCTCACTATATAGTCCAAGCTGGTCTCAAACTTGCAGTGATCCTCCTACCTCAGCATCCCAAGTGTTGGGATTACAGGCATGCACCACCATGCCTGACTGAGTTTGCATTTTTAAGAAAGGAAGGGTAAATAAAAAGGAATGTTATCAGTGCTTTTAGCTAAGGCCTAACTGTGGACATGTCTATAAGCATGTTAGAATCCAGGCCTCAAAGGAGGTCCCTAAAGCAGAATCTCTGTCCACATTGCTTTCCTCTATTTTGGCTTCATCCCTGAGTTAGAACTGTACTATATGGTGGCATAGGGTGGCCCCAAGTCTGTAATCTCCCAGTTTAAGTCCACCTTGGGGTTGAAGGGAGACTGAAGTATTTTCTGATAGCATCAGCCAGTCTCAGGGAAAGATCTTATTGGTCAAGTAGAGTCACATGTTCATCCATGAACCAATCACTGTGACTGGTGAGTGCAGGGCTCTGATTGGCCGGCCTTATGTCTGGTCAGGATTCACCAGAGGCCTCAGCTAACAGCAACTGCTCAGATATCTGGAATCCTGGCAGCCTTGTCTTGGGTCAGCTGTCAGCAACAGGGTCACCATGGGTCTTAATGTGGTATTCACCTGAGGAGTTCTGGCTTCTCAGGACAGGTGAGCAGTGGGGCTTTCAGGAGGACTCCATGGGGATGTGATGGGAGCCTGGGGCTGGTCCCATGGAACCCAGCTCTGAGGGGCCTGTCCTGTTTCTCAGCAGTGACTCAGGATGCTGAGGGAAGCCTTTTTTGGGGTCGGAACTGGTGGCAGGGCTTCCTCTCTATCAGGGATAGTCTAGAAGGGGCTGAAGGACCATTCCAGGCACAGCAGTTGGTTGGGCCACGGACTGGGGCTCAGGGAGGGCTGGGGGTGGCTTGCGGGCGTGTTTTAGCAAGAGGTAATCATGGGTGCTTTCTTGGTCATCTCACTTGTACTCATCACCATTACAGGTGAGCAAGAAAGGCTCTGGGAAGGGTCTGGCCAAGGCACACAGCTAGAAGGCCTTGGGGTTGGATTTCAACTTGGATCTGTCCTCAGTGCCCACTTTTCAAACAGGAAGCTACAATCCTCTTAAGGGAGATGGTGGAAAAGTTGGTTTCCACCCAGAGATGCCTTGGAGGAGAGGAGAAGTCAGTGGGGCCTGGTCATGACCTAGCAAGCAAGGTCCGGAGGAATCTGGGTTACAGAGGGGAAGGTGGTATGGGCTGCAGCAGCCAGGGTGGCCCCCTGGGGGCCATACTTTTTGTGACTTTTCTTAAAATAATATCGTTATTGGGATGCAATTCACATGCCATACAATTCACCCATTTAAAGCGTATAATTCAATGGTTTTTAGTATAGCCACAAAGCTGTGCAATGATTACCACAGTCAATTTTAGAACATTTTCATCACCCCCAAAAGAAACCCTGTAAGTATGACGAGGCATTCTCCACTCTCTACTCGTCGGTTGCTGGCAGCCACCAGTTTACTTTCTGCCTCTGTGAATTTGTCTGTTGGGAACACTTCATGTAAATGGAATGAGCGTCTTCATGACTAGTGCCTTCGACTTAGCATGCTTTCAAGGTTCATCCATATTGTAGCAAGCATGTCTTCAGGGTTCCATTCCTTTTCCTGGCTGAATGACCAGCCATGCAAGAATATACCACGTTGTGTTTATTCCCTACCAGCTCAGGGTCGTTAGGTTACATGCCCTCTTGACCATTATGAGTAAGGCTGACGTGAACGGTCACGCACAAGCTTTTGTATGGATGTGTTTGTACGTCTCTTAGGTATATTCCTAGGAGTGCAGCTACTGCCTCATCGAGTAACTATGTCCTGTTTGAGGACCTGCCAGCTTAGTCCCCAGAGCAGCTGCCCAGCATTTCACATTCCTACCAGGAGGTGGTACGTTTAATGTATGCTCAGAGGCAGGGATTCTTTCCTCTAACTTCTGAAAGGCCGAACTGAGGGAAATTCTAGGAAAGACAGGGACGTGGGGCTGAGGCCAGCAACCTGGCCAAGGTGTGCAGAGCAGAGGGGGCTGGCAGTGCATTCACCAGAGCACTGGGCTTTGGTCCTGTCTGCCTCTGCTTGCTGAGTGACTGTGGTCAGGTCACTTCCTCTCTCTTGGCCCCAGTCTCCTTATCTACAACTTGAAGGTGTTATACCATTGGGCGGAGGCCAAGGTGGTGAGCACCCCGAAGTGCACAGTGCAGCCCCAATAGCAAAGCACTGTCTGGCCCCAACTATTCCTAGTGTCTAAACTGAGAAACTCTGCCTTGGGTTGAGGTGGCCTCGAAGGGACCAGTGCTACTCAATCAGTTTGAAACATGCTGAGGGGGCAGTGGGCTCAGAAGGCACTGCCGAGTGCCAGGGTACTGAGAGTAGAAGCCTCTGTCCTGCTGGGGTTGCTATGGATGCTGTAGTTGTGCGACCTCGCTGGCTTTCACCCACTGCTTTCATCTAAGTGTAGTACCCAGCACACATGAATTCAATGCCAGACTTGATGGATGGACAAATTGCCTTGTTAGGTGGTGAGGTCATCATCAGTGGAGGCATCCCAGAGAATGTGAAGTTGTCACCTGTTAGAGATATGATTCTGCCACTGTCAGAGACTCAGGTCTGGGCTGCCCTTGAGGCACTTCTAAGCTCCCTGGGACGGGGGCCAGGCCGAGGCTTCCCGCTGGACGGAGAACACCCGGGGAGCTCTGGGCATCCGTACCTGGCTCCGCGCTCAGGCTGGCAGGAGCGCACAGCGCCACTTTCCCGCGCTAGGCTGGAGACTTTGCTCTAAGTTTCCCTCTCCCGAGCCCCCGCCCGCGGAGGCGGCACCGAGGTCGCGCGCCTGGGCTCTGCTGGGGGCCGCGCTGGGCTTCCGTGTACCCCGGGGAGCTCCGGACCGCGAGCCGCCAGAGTATGGCTCTTGATAAAAAAACCCCTTGACCACCAAGGCCAGCCTCTTCCTGAAAGCCCCGCTCGCGGCGATACAGGAAGTGGCAGGGAGCGAGCGCCCAGCGCGCGGCGGCGTCCCCTCTCGGCTCGGGGCTGGCGACGGCGCCCGCCCGGGCCCCTCCCCAGGGCAGCCGCAGCGCCATGCGGGCTCCCGGGGCGCCGCGGGCCGCTCCGCACGCCTGAGTCCCGCGGAGCAGCGACCCCGAGCCGCCGGCGGCATGATCCGACGGGCAGGAGCGCAGGCGCGCCGGGACCCTGCGGGGTAAGTCGGCGCCGGAGCCCCCTCCCGTGGCGCCCGCGCGGCTACTGCACGGCTCGGTCTCCTGGAGCCCTCGGAGCTCCGCGAGGGTCCCCTGGCTTCTGGACCTCGGGGAAGGGCAGGGTCAGGCTGAATGCAACCACCAGTCCAGCCACGGCCAAGGCTGGACCCGAGTTCTGCGGGGAAGGGGGCGGCGCGGGGGTCTCTGCAGCGATCTACGATTTGGAGAAACTTTTAAGCCCCGACTTTGCTCCTTGGAAAACCAGTGCACTTTCCGTGGCTGGGCGGCGGGGTTTCGAGGGAGAGCGTCTCTACCTGTTGGAGCCAGGGTGCCTGTGTAGACGCGGCTCCCTCCTCGGTTCCTTCCTGGCTTGAACTTTGGATAGGAGCACGCGTGGTCCCGGACCCGCCGACCTGCAGCACTGCCTGAGCCCAAGGCTCGGCCGGGCGTGGGTTGGGGAACCGGAGGTTCCAGCAGCTCGCAGGCGTCCCGAACCCGACAGCTGACCCTCTTCTCTGGACCCGGGCCCATCTGGGTCTCCTCCCCCATTCCACTGGCCTGGCCGCGGACTGTGACCTTCGGCCCGGCCTTTGCCGAACCTGGTGCTGAAAGGATCCAGGGCGCACGGCTGTGCGTGGTCCCTGGGGCGAGGATACAGTTTGGATGGCGTGAAGCTGAACCACCGGTGTGGAATCCGGCTTCCTAAAGGGATAGCTAGTGTCTAGTTTCCTGTCCCTCCTCGTTCGCAGCTCTCAAGCTGTTCAGCGCTTCGCTCTGTGAAGATCCCTGCCTGGCCCAGGGGGCGTCCCTGGAAGCGTTAAGGTTGAGAAGACGCCAGCTTCCGGGCGCATTCCTGAGAGACCTGAGAGAGCTTCTGGGAATCTTTCCGAGTGCCTCAGCGTCTCGGGGAGCCCTTCCCTGGTTTTCTTTTTTAAAGTCCTGGGTCTGTTCAGCGGCTCCCTGGCCAAGCTCTGTGACCGGGTCTCTGACCTGCTGCAAAGCAGGAGAGTGGGGCTGATCCTTAGGCAGATCTTGTGCAGCCCCCAGACAGGAATGGGACACTGGGAGTGGCTTGCCGGAGCCCTGAAGGCGCTCCAACCGCCTCTCTCCACCCTCTCCACCCTTCTACTGCAGCCTCAGCTGGAAACCCGGAGGCTGGAAGCTTTTCCTTGGTAGTGATCTCTGCAAAGACAAATGACCTCGGGTGGGAGGCACTGGGAATTCCCAGGGGGAGGGGACTCCCCCAAGCTAAACTCAGGTTGCAGGGTGGAGCCAGAAAGGAGGGGTTCCAGGAAGGAAGGGAAGGTGAGAGAGGCTAAGCCCTGATCTTCCCAACTTCCCATTTTTCCCAGGAATGACCTAGCCTGACCTGCACTTCCTCTTGCCTTCCTTTGTTCATTACTAGGCCAGTTATTTAATCACTGTACACTTTAGTTTACTTATCTATAAAATGAGGGTCAATAATAGTATCTCCACCTGATGCGTTGTATTAAGGATTAAATTTGTAGAAAGAATTCCACATCTTGCCCTGGGGAAACCCTTAATAGTTATAAGCTTTGTCTTCTTTTGCCGGGTGTGACCCCTCCATTTGTCAGCCATGTTACCTTGGGCAGATGAGCTGGCCTCTGCCTGGTCAGTACACTGGGACTCATGATAGCACCTCCTCCACGGGTTGGTTATGTGTGCTGGGTGAGTCAGCGGTGTCTGAAGGCAGCACAGGGTTAACTACCATCTCAGGCCTGCTTAGAGCAGTGCCTGGTACATCCTAAGTGCTCTGTGAGTCTTGGTTTGCTGCTAAAACGCAGCACTATTTTAGAGCACCTTTTGGGTTGGTTCCTAGTGAGCATCTCATTCCTGGGGTGCACAGCCCAGGTGTTGCAATGCCCAGAAGCTGAGAGGAGAAACAATCACAGGCTTTTCCCTTCCTACACCCCAACCACCCTAGGGCTGCAGAGCACGCGGGGCTGGGGCTGGGTCCTGAGTGCTGGTCTGGTCGTAGTGTCTTCATTACCCTGCTGTTCCAGAGCCCCCTCCTTTCAGTCTTGCAGCTCGGGTAGCTAGATGGGGCCTCCTACCACACCTCCAAGGGGCCAGGATGGGGTCACTGGAGTGCGGGCCCTGAAGGATGCAGCTGAGGCTCTTTGAAGCCAACTCTATTTCTTGTTGGCTGGGGAGAGAAAATGCAGACAGGTTGCCTGGTATTCTGGGCACCAGCACTTTTTCTCCCGCCCCTCAGGACTACGCATTCATCAACAAATGGTCTGCACTGTGGGGCACAAGGGCCAACATTAAAGCGGGGCCCTGCCTACTTGCTGCTGACACACCCCTGGAGAACAGACAAAGATCAGGGTAGGGGGTGTTGGGTTCCCAGAGGGTACCCTGCACAGGCGGTTGAAGGAGGTCCCTGTGAGGAAAGGGCATTTATCAGAGGCCAGAAGGACTCAGGGGAGCAAAAGCAAGGATGGCTATGGGAGCAGTGAGACCAGGGAGACAGGACAGAAAACGGTGGGACCTCTCAGGCTGGAAAGGCTATGATGACTGCACCAAGATGGCCAAAGGATTTGCATTTGTACCGGGAGTTGACAGATAGCAAGTGGACAGAGACACCTGCGGGAGCCCTTGTGGTTGCCAGGAATGGCCAAGATCGGGCAGTGGAGACAGGAGATAGTAGAGCTGCAGGATTTGCTGACAGACTAGAGGTGAATTGGAGAGAAAGCAGGGGCAAGAATGACTCTGGTGGGGCTGAGATTGAAGGGCCAGTGCTTCAGGGGACAGGTGCCAAACTGTGCGGAGGAGTCAGCTGAGAACTTCTTTTCCTGCCCACTCCAGCTGTAGCTTCTGGGTTTCAGGGGACCTGGTAGGCACCCCACCTGCCCACCACAAGAGCAGACCCATTGTGTTTGCATAGGTTTGCTGTACTGAGAATTTGCTTATATTTCATTTGAGAGAGAATTCCACTCTTGGAACAATTTAAATGAAGAATTAGAGACCCAGAAGTGTGGACCTCAAGTCTCCTTGGCTTGGGAGTCCTGCCAAAGCCCTTGAGAGGAGCCCCTCAACCACTTTAGGCTCTAGACCAGGAGCTGGGGGTTCTTCCAGTGGGGGGTTTAGAGGCTCGAGTTCACCACTGCAGCTCTGCCCCTTGACCTGGGCTCCCTTGCTTTCTGAGATTGATGCTCCGAGGCAGTTCTGGCTGCCACTCAGCCTGGAGACCCACAGCTTCCTCCATCCCCAACAGAGACTCTGACCACAGGAGTGAGGGTTCCCTCCCCAGTGCCAACCCAAACCTGGGCTCAAAGGCCTCCAGAAATCCCAGTACCTGCCCTGAGAGGCAGCTGGGAGTGCAGGGGGCTGGAGGAGTCTCAGCACCTTCTCCCCCTTTCCCCTCCGTCCCTCCTCTCACCTCTCACGCCCCACTCAATGGCTTCTTGTCCTGGTCCTGGGTCCCTGTTTAGTGATCACTAGAGCACCTATAATTTAATTCCAGAGATCCAGAAATCAGAATAGAATCCTGCCAGGAATTGGTCTCTCCTGGCTGTTTGAGGGAGGCTATTTGAATCCCCCCCACCAACACTCTCTGCGGGCTTCATTTTGCAGACAGGACTCTGAACTGACCACATCACCTCCCAGCCATAGGGCCTAGGCAGAGACAGATGACAAATAAGTGACAATCATGGCTCCTTGCCTCTGACACTTTCCACCATTCCTCTTGTCACGGTGAGTGAGTCATCTCCTCAGTTTGTATAACCTAGACAGTGACAAACAAGTAGAACTAGGTAGACAGTGATGAGGAGTGGAGGAAAGGGGCCGGGGCACGATGGGGCTGCATGCAGGACCCCACCCTTGGGGTCCTCTCGCCACTCTAGGGACTTAGGGGAACTTCTGTGTCCAGAAGTGACCCAGAGAGGCCCCTTAACTTCCTATCAGTCCCTCACTAGGTGTTCCTCAAGAGGAGGCTGCTCTTAGAAGGGAGTGGAGGCCATGAGTCATCATGTTTTGGGTAGTTATTTAGTGCTGATCTGATGACCAGTTCTAGAACTTTCGGTCAATGTAACTGTTACCCTGAACCTACTGTTTATACTGAGAGCCAGGAAGTTGCACTTGCTTCTGCCCAAGAGTGCAGCTAAAGATGAAAAGCACAACTTGATGAATTTTCTAGTGTTGATCCACCCGCTGAGGGTGCCTCTTGGTGACGTGGTTCTTCTGATAGGCACAGAGTTGGGGGACCCTCAGGCCTGGATCCTTACAAGAAGAGACAAGTGTCTTCTTCTCTGGCTGTGTGCCCTCCACAGTCCTTGGTGCCCCTGAGCTGCACACTGTCCTGTTAAGGGCTCTGAGGAAGCCCTGTTATTGTGCCATGAATCCATTTTTTTTTTTTTTTTTTTTACTTAGCAGCTTTAAAGAAACCCAAACCCCTTTAATGTAGTGTCTTTCTATTTAGATTATAAGTATCCACCAAGAAGAGTCAGGCCTTTTTTTTCACATCCTGTGTCCTGTATCTAGTTGTCACTCAACAAATGCCTGAATGAACTGTATGTGATTCTAAAAACCTCTGAGCAGACTTCTTTGTGTCTGAGGCACCTGAACAATTTACAAGGTGGTCAGATGCCCCAGTGGGGGTGGCCCAGGACTGGGGTGGGGAGCCCCACTCCCCTCTGCATCAGGTGGTGGCCCTCCACGGCCAGTACCCCTCCCCCAGTATGAGTGGGGACCCTGCTTAGCCTTCTCTCCCTAATGGACCTTTCCTAGCTGTGTCCCTGGGCTTCTCGGAGAGAGGCGGGGAGAAGGAGCAGCAGTTCAAAATTGTGTCCTCAGCCAGAGGGAGGGACGCTAGGTGGATGTGCAGCTTCTGGAGACCTCTGTCTGTCTGGATCAGCAGGGCCCAAATGCAGGTTTCTAGGTTCCTGAGAACTAGGAATTTAAGAGTACTATGCTGTGTGTGTGTGTGTGTATGTGCACACATGTGCGTGTGTGCACTGCTCCCTTGATTTGGAAGATGCTTAGGGACCTGCATGTAGTAGGACATCAGTAGGCTGGAGGGTTCTCTTGGGTCCCTCTGGTGTTCTGAGATTCTTTTTCCAGGAAGCAAGTAACCCCTGCTCTCTGACCTCACTGTCCCCTTGTGAGAAGGGAGCCCTCAAGGCCTGACCTTTGGTGATCCTCTGAATTCCTGGCCCACGGGCAGCAGAAGCGGAATGCTAGGGTGCTGTTGGGGTTCAGGGTTGAAACATCAACTGCAAACAAGGTCCCCACTTCTTGTTGATGACTGAGTGGGCACAGCCTGTGCAAAACCTGTGGGTACATTTTCCTAATAAATGCAGACCCAGAAAAGAGCCCTCCGGGCGCCTGCCTGGCCGAGCACCTGGGAGGAAATTCTTTTTCTGTGCAGTGGTAGTATAGACGACCTTTTGGGAAAAAAAAGCACCCTTGGTTTTGGGGGTTCGCCTTGGATCGAGGCCCCTGCTTCCTGGACGGTGTGTGGAGAATGCTTCCATCAGGCAGGAGCCTTCAGGCAGGTTAGCACGTCCTTCCCGAGCACAGTCCTGTGTGGGGCTGTGGAGGTGGCAGACAGCCGCTACTGGGAGAGCAAAGACGTCATGGAAAGCCACCCTGGGGGGTCTGGGAAAGGATGAAGGGAGGTGGGTGCTCAGACCAGAGGACAGAGCCAGCCAGGCTGCAACCTCTTGCCGGCTCGCCCGGGGCTGCCCCAGACAGCCGGGCGTCCCTTTGTAGGAAGATGACAGTGATACTGGGCACCTTGCACCACCAGTGTGACACGGTGAAATTGAGCGTACCCTTGGAGGACTGAAGAGGGCTGGTGGCTGTGCAGGAGTCCTGTCCTTGGCCTGTCCACCAGGCAGCAGGGAGGGCCTTACTGACCTCCTGTCCTGTGGTGGTTGGGGCTGTAGCATTTCAGAGAAGAGTCTGAAGCATGGTGGCCTCTGCCTCAGGCACATGTCCTCTGTGGGAGTCAGGGCTGGACAGCGGCTGCCTCAAAGCAGAAGCAACACTTGGCCAAGAACCCCTGTCCTATCTTGCTTACAATCCCCAGGGTGCCCCTACTTCAGTCAGTAAGCCTTTGAAAGAATGACCCCCTGCTAGAAAATGTCGGTTCCTTGTTAGAAGAAATGGCCTGGGGAGAGATTGTGGTCAAGACTTGTCTGTGTTTGTGGCAGTGGTGCACACGGAGGCGGAGGCTGCATCCTATGGGCGGGTGATGCACCAGCGTTTGGGTCAGGGCTTGCGTCCTCCCACCTGGGGGTGGGGGACTGAGAGATAGCCCTGAGCCTGGGGGATAGGAATCCACGAGAGGGAGGAAGGCCAGAGTGGGATGAGGGTTCTCAGCTCCTCCACCTCACCACTGACTTGGGGTTTTGCAAAGCCAACAACTTTTTACTTCCTAAGTTAAGAGATGACAGTCAACAGCAAGTGTGGGGGATGGAAGTAGGAGCCTGTTTTCTGAAAGATCAGCTGCTGAGGGGTGAGGGACCCCCCCCCCCAAGAGGAAGGCCTAAGGAGCACAAGGTAGCAGAGGAGCCGTCCCTTCTCCGGCACTTTGCCCAGGGCCCAGTCATTGTGTTCTTCACCCATGGAGGACAGGATGTGATTTTTAAATAAGGACTTTGCATCTGAATTTACAGTCTGGTGGTCACAGGCCATAGGTCAGGCTGTCAAGAAAGAATTCGCTTTGTAATCCCAGCACTCAAAGAGGCTGTAACAGGAGGATGACTGTGAGTTTGAGGCCAGCCTGGGCTGCAAAGTGAGTTCAAAGCCAACCTGAACTGCATAGTGAAAGCTTGGAGAGAGAGAGAGAGAGAGAGAGAGAGACAGAGACAGAGACAGAGACAGAGACAGAGAGAATGAATTAGCTGGGGCCTCTTTCCCTAGTCTCCATGTCCTGGTTGTTTAACCTCAGCTAACGTCAGAGAGGGATTATGTACACTTCCCTAGCGTGTTGCACCCAAAGCAAGGATTTAACCTGACAATACCTGACGACATGGATTGTGCTTGCACTTTTGTGTTCTTGACATTTTTTTTACAGAACATCCATCTCATACATACTCGGGCATTCTTGCAGTGAGTCCTTCCTTATCCATCCAACTGCCCTTTCACACATACATTCACCTGTCTGTATATTCACCATCCATCTGTCCACCCATCCATTCATCATCCTTCAATCCATTCATCCACCTACACACCACTACGTACACACATTCTTGCATCCATTGATGCATCCACCACCCACCCATCCATCCATCTCCTTACTGAACACTTGAATAATTAGGAATTTCTAGTTTATCTACAATTCTATCTTAGTGACTTTTCTCATTGCTAAAACAAAATACCCAACACCCAAAGTTAAAGGAGCAAAGATTTATTTGGTTCATAGCTTGTAGACGTTTCAGTTCATATTCAGCAGACTCCAAGTCAGGGTGTTAAACCAAGCAACAGACTTTTAGTAATCACCCACCTTATTCCCTAACATTGTACTATGAGTCAATCACATACTCTTGATTCAGCCACCTCTGAAAAAGCCCCACCTATGACTGCATGAGGCTTTGGAGGGACATCTAGACACAGGCCGTAACACCTACTAATGAAAACAAGTTACATATACACACAATGAAAGTCTAGGAAACTACTTAGAAAAGTGCTTGTGTTGTACTTGGCTACGATGAGCAGGAAGGACTCACTGGTGGAGGTGGTGTTTAGGTTGGGTTTTATAGAACAAGTAGGATTTCAACCACTGAAACTGGGCATATGCCAAGGATATTCAAGAGACAGCGTTGGGTGGGACAGCAGGGCAGGCCAAGTGCGTAGAAAAGCTGGAGGGGGCGAGGAGTGCTGCTGTACCTGAGGGGTGTGGAAAAGGGGGTCCCACTTAGCTGCATGAGAAGACTGACTTTCATTTATCAAAGTGCCAAAGGCCACAGGCCTGCCCCTGTACTTAGTAGCTCTGAGACCAAGGCTGTGGGCCACCTGCTGCCTTTGAACATGTCACACCACCCTCCCCAACCCCCTACTGATGGGGTGACACCACTGGGAGGGTGATGGTGATGGGATGGTGACGGTAATGCTCCCAGGGAGTCATGAATACAAATCAGAGTGAAAAAGTCCGGGTTTTTGCGAGCATCCCTACCACATGGAGCCCTGTGTCTAGAAGCAGAGCAGGTGACAAGCAGCCCCCATCCCTTAAATCAAGCTGCGGGTTAGTTTCCTGGATGCTGTAACACTGTGCCACAGACAAGGCCACTTAAAACAGACGCTGATTCTCCCAGCTGGGGCTGGGCAGAAGCCTGCAGTCCGAGTTCCTGCCCCAGGGTCCTTCCTGCCGCATCTTGGGCTCTGTGGCTACAGACTGTCCTCGTAGGGCTTGGTTTGTAGCTACATGCCTCCCTGCCCAGCCTCATTGGTCACCTGGCCATCTCTCCCTCATGTCTTTTGTTCTTATAAGGACACCACGTCAGATTGGGTTTAGGGCCGGCCTTGCTCCAGGATGACCTCCGCTAAACTAATTATGTGCACAAGGATCCTATTTCCAAATAAGGCCACATTCTGAGGTCTGAGGGGTTAGGACTTTGTGTCTTTTGGGGGACACGATTTTACCTGATATGAGTTATAGTTGACATAGAGTAAAATTCCTTCTTGCAGTGGGCCTTGCTGTGCACTTGGAAAAATTTAGTCATTCACCCACCTCACCCATCAAGCTGTAGACCCCGATTCTGTCACCTCACCAGGTCTCAGCAGCAGGACAGAGAAGCCAGCTCCCCACAGTGTCCCGCAGAGGCAGAGTGGAGAGATCCGGTCTATGCACCGTGGGACCTGCCCGGCCTCTCCCATGGGAGGGTGACTGTTGTGGCTCAGTGTGGCTGTGTGGATATGTGGGTCTGGGAGGTGGAACAGTGAAAACAGTGCAATCAGGGCTCCCAGTCAGTCTCAGCCTCGGTTTCCTCATCTGTAAATGGGGGAACTCATGGCTGTTTCTTACTCATGGAGTTATGGCTGTACATTGTGAGTTAAAACATGTGAGGAGCTGGTCAGATGCTTAGAAGGTGTTCCGTAAATTTGGACCATTCTCCGTGGCCTTCCCAGACTCGGCCGTTTACAGTGCCTCTTGTGGCCATACAGGGCCATGGACTACATCCGTATCTGGGAATGGGGAGGTGGGGTCCCCTGTCCTGGCTGGCCTGGTGCCCCCAGGCTGGCTTCTTGCCCTCTCTGATCACTGCTTCCTCCATTCCCATAGTGTGGAGGTACAGCACCCCTGTGTGCTGGGCACCGGCTGAGGCAGTGGGTGACTTACAGCCCCACACAGTGCCACTCCCTACAGACCTGGTTTCATGATCAGCTCTGACATGAGGAGGGAGTCCCAAGTGAGCACCTCTTGGGAACCCCCAAGTTTGGAGGCTGGCAGAGGCCCCCTGCAGCTGCCACCCACTGTCCTCCTCCCCTTTCCTCACCAGTGGACCCTCTGCTTCTGATGGAAACAGATGAGGTGGCAGTGGTGGCTTCAACAGCTGCATGGCTGGTGGTGAGCTGACATCTGGCCTGGCTCTGCAGCGAGTAGTAGGGTGCGGCCCTAAGGTCCCAGCTGGCTGAGGAGGAGCCATACTTCAAGAACAGGGGCTACTCCAAGGTTGGCCTCCACTCTGACACAGGCACGTCTCCAGTTGTGCAAAGATTCTGGGCTCATAAATCGGCCTCGTTGCTATTGTGCATTTGTAACTCACAAATCAGGGCTCGCAGTGCTTTCTGAGCCCTGGGAGGACCTGCACAGAGCCGTGGAAATCCGTCACCAACAGGCCAGTGTGGACTCATTCGGCCCTCCCACCTCAGCTCTCATCCTGCACACAAGTGGCCTGTCAGATTCTGCTTCATGCTGTGGTTTTTTGCCTGTTTGTGCTTTTTTCTTGGTGATTTCACTGCTTCAGGTAAACCCAAGCGAGGTATCAAGGAGCTGTCTAGGGTTCTAAGTACAAGACAGCCCTGAAAGGCTTTGGAAAATGTAAGCATCAGGCAGCAGTTACGGCCTGCAGCCAGAGCCCAGTGTTAATGAATCACGTACTGGGTGAAGTCTCTTTGGATAGAGGCACACAGGAAACGTGGAAATGGGTGACCAATGATCCATAGGCTCACAGCAGCCCAGCCCTGAGTTTCCCTACAAGCAGTGGTTCCGTGTCCGCTAACTCAGGCCTCACTGTGGCCTCCATTCCACAAATAATGACAGCTGTGTCTCGGTCATCTTATGGCTAAATCTATCCGATCCCCACCCTGTGCCTCTGGATTCCAAGTGCTGCCTTTTCTCTAGACTCCGTGGAAAACACAGAGAGGTCCTTGGGATGTGCCGGCCTTCTGGTCTTGGTCCTTTCTCACCTCAGTGAAGTTCAAGCTTCAAGGACAGTGGTCCATGCTAGGATTTCATATTCTGTGGTTCTAACAGAGTTCTTGGAGGGAGGTTGGGTTCATGAGTGTATCGCTGAAGGCAAATAACAAGCAAAGATTCTTGACATTCAGATTCAACTCAGAAGACCCCTCTGACAGTGTCCTGATCATTTGTGTACTTCAGGCTGCTCTGCTGGGGGCTGTCTTTTCAGTTCATTTTCTCAGCCCTGAGGCTGTTAGTGAGGAAACCAAGCCCCAGCAAGTGACCTGATTAAAGCTTCCTGCAATACATGGCAGACAATCCTGTGCTGCCCCCCAGACCCTGAGGCTGCTGCCTCTGAACACCCAGGAGTGCTTGGGTCCCAGGAGGGGTTCTGTTGCATCTTCCCAGCCCCACTAAGGGGTGATGCCCAGCACTCCCCAAGCTGGCCCTGTGCAGATGACCCCATGGAGACCTTGGAGTTGCAAGACGACTGCCAGCCCCTTTCTTGCCACACCTGCTGCCAAAGTCCCTGTTCTGGGAGTCTCTGGGGGTGGTTTGTACCTGGGAGGGGTGCAGTGAGACCACCATGTGTGACACAGCCCTCTATAGCCGCCCCTATCCCCAAAGTCAGTTAGGCAGGGTCTTGGTCAGCTCACGCTGCTATAACAACCATTGACTGGGAAGCTTACGGAGAACAGAACTTTATTCTCATAGCTTCAGGGGCTGGGAAGTCCAAGATCAAGGTGCCACCAGGCTCAGTATCTTGGGAAGGCCCATTTCCACCTTAAACCTGTCCTCACAGGGTGGAAAGAGTGAGAGGGATCTCAGGGGGATTCTGTAAGGGCATGAATCTCACTCATGAGGTCTCCACCCTCGAGACCTGACCCCCTCCACCCCCCAAATCTCCATCTGCTAGTGCTGTTACCCAGGGATTAGGTTTCAGCTTGTACATTTGGGGACCAAACATCCAGGTTGTGGTGTCCAGTGTCCTGGGTTCCCCCAGCCTCCCTCTAAATCTCACCAGCAGTGACTCAGTGCCAGACACGAGGGACTGTGCCACCTCCAATCCCACAGGGGCGGAGGGAAAGGTCCGTTAACAGGGAACACAATCCTCAAAGCGAGACTTCAGGCTGGGGGTGCAGCCCCCACTGTTTTGTGAGGTGGGTGGGCTTGGGAGGTAGCCCCCAGCCAGGAAGCACTGGATCTATAGTCAGCGTGAGGTGCACGTGTCACAGCAGGGGAGATGCGGTCACAACAGCTGCAGATTGGGTTACGGGTGACTAAGTGTCACCAGGGCTGGAGGGAATGTGATGCTGCAGGAGTTTCCTGCAGGGTGCAGACCAAAGACCTGCACCCTCATGGCACAGGCAGTACCTGGGGGGGGGCAGCTCTCAAGAGCCCCCTTCCAGCTTAGTAAAGGGGATTCTCTCTGTCAAAGCACACTTCCTACCGCCGCAGTCATCTTTACCCTCCCAGTAGCCACATGAAGTAGATGGAGCAAGTAACCTTTCTCTTATATTACTGCTGAGAAAACAGGCCCAGAGAGGGAGGGCAATTACCCGGGGTCATACAGCAAGCCTGTGGCAGAGGCTAGAGGAGATCCTGCTTTTTCTGGGTAGAGTATTTCCTGCCCCACTCAAAGCTGCTGAGGGAGAGTCATGTCCACAGCCATATTTGCCAAGCCTTTGCTAATCTCTAGATGCCTTCGCCTTTTTTGTCCCTCCCACGACCCTGCTGGTCGGTGCTGTCATGGATCTCATCTTGTGGATGGTGAAAGGCCATCTCAGAATGCAGGCAGGTGGCTCCCTTTCTGGAGTGAGTTGTGTCTACCAGAGGCTGCGGCACCTCCTGCACCCCTCATCAGTGTCTCTGAGGTGCTGTCTCCTTTTCTCTTCCCACTTCAACCCCAGATGACAAGGACTGCTGGGTAGACAGCAGGCAGGGTCACGGTGGGATGGGTGGCAGCCGTGTGCTGTTGGTTCTCCGAGAAGGAGGGCGGCCTGTGGGGACAGGACAGCTCTACCCACTGTTTGTGCCTCAAGTCTTGCTCCCCTTTCCCAGCCTCATTCATC
>PVJX010011213.1:0-54293 GCA_004027295.1 Dolichotis patagonum | reverse complement strand
GTTAGGGTCAGAGCTTGGTCAGCCTGTCCTGGGAAATGTTTGTTTACAGTCACCTATGGGAACACCTTGCGGTTAAGCTAGTGGAAAGTCCCTTTCTGACTTCCGGGAAAGTAGGGGGCGGTGGGCACATTTTTATATTAACCCACATTGACACATTAACCCTTTCACACCTGCCTGGCAAGTGCAGGGTCCCAAGTTCCATTCCTGGTACCCCTCCCCCCCAAAAGTGAATGGATTAGAAAACAAAGGGGGAGTGTGGGAAATGAAGCTAAACGAATTAAATTTCCAATTTGAAAGCCTGATGGGAGGGAAGGAAGGAGCTGGGGAGAGACAGTAACAATCCTGAATTTTGTTTTCCAAATTCCCAGACACATAGCACTGGCTCACTGCACCACCTGGAAGCTTATTAGAGATGCACTGGCCTGGTGAGCCAGGCATGGTGATGGCGCGCACCTGTAATCCCAGCACTTAGGAGGCTGAAGCAGGAGGATCACCATGAGTTTGAGGCCAGCCTGGGCTACACAGTTAGGTCAAGACTAGCCTGAACTGCAGAGAAGACCCTGTCTCAAAAAAAACAAACAAAACAAAAAAAGTAAACCCTGGGTTCAAGCCCCAAGAACGTACTGGATCTCAGGCTCCACCTAGGATGACCAGCTGTCCCAACCTGCCCCAGCAGTAGAGTTCACAGGTGATGGATATACAATGTTAAGTCAAGCAAGTGCCTAGCAAACCAGGAGTAGTTAGTCATGCTACCTACTGAACTGGAATCGCAGTTCATCATGACCACCAGATATTTTGTATGCAGAGATGTTTGAAAAACACTGACCTCATACAAACCTTGATTTAATATGCACAGAGTCTCATTCTGTCTGTGACTCCACAAACTGCAGCTGCTAACACTGGAAGTGCCCTGAGACCAGACAATCCCAATCTGGAGTGGAGGGTCCTTGAAAACACTTTTCAGAGAGGGTTCCCAGCCACAGAAAGCAGAGCTAGGATTCTTGGCTTCCAAGACCTCGCTAGACCCCCAGACAACATTACAGTTTGCAAAATCCTTCCATGCGCCCTAGTCTTCATGATGCCCACTCCTACACTTCACACGAAGGAAATTCTAGCTCTGAGAGGCTGAGTGACAGACTGTTGAGCTCTGATTCTGATTCTTACTGCAAAAAGGAGAGGCCTTTCCTGGTCATCAGCGATTTCCTACTGAAGTCTGAAAACCAAGGGACCAGAGTTCATGAGTTTGCTTTGTTTTGTGGTGCCAAAGACTGGAGACCGGTGGCGTGGCGAATGCTATGCAAGTGCCTTCTGCGGAGCCCTCCCCCAGCCCTCGCAGAGACACCACATTTTATAAAGAAATACATTCAGAGAGGTTGAACTTTAGTTATCATTCTGGGGGCCAGGGATACAGCTCAGTGCCTGGCAAGTGCAAAGTCCTGAGTTTGATTCCTGATGCAAAACAAACAAGCAAACAAAAGCCAGATAGTTATTCTGATTTCTTGGGGAAAAAAGTAAAATATAGCAACGTACGGAGACTCCGCATTTCCGGTGGTAGATTCACAGATGTTTGTTATGTTATTTTAGGGGCTTTTCTATTTTCTTGAAATACAATATCTATGACTTTTAAAGAAAAAAATTTTTTTAACTCATAAGAAAAAGAAATCAAAGGGCAGGAGAAAATAACCCTGATGTATCTCAAGCCCCTGTCCTCCCCCTGGGCTCTACCTAGGTCTGGGATAACCCCCTGCTCCGCTGGCACCCAGAGGAGTGTGAGGGCGTCACCAAGATAAGCGTGGCGGCCTGGAACCTGTGGCTCCCCGACATTGTGGTCGTCGAGTTGTGCGTATTAGGGGCTGCGGAAAGCCAGAGGAAAACCGTATCTCCTCATTCCCATAGAGCTTACCTTGGACCCTGGGGACTGCTAGAAGTGGCACATTTAGGGTGGTATGGCTGTAGACGCCTCTTAGATGGCAAAGAACTAACCCAAATGGTAAGAAAAACCACAGCCCCCACCTCCCGCCTCTCCCTCCCGTAGGGCAGAGGTGGAGAGCGCCCCCAGGGGGCTCACAGCATTGGTGAGTAGTGAAGGTCGCGTCAGGTACAAGAAACCCATGAAGGTGGTCAGTCTCTGCAGCCTGGACATCTTCTACTTCCCCTTCGACCAGCAAAACTGCACGTTCACCTTCCGCTCACACCTCCACACAGGTGAGGTGCTGCCGTGGGGTGCCTGGCGCCCCACCAAGAGGAGGAAGGCCACTAAGGAGAGCAACTCAGGAAGCAACAGAAGACAAAACAGAAAGAAACCCTGAGTAAAGAAAGAGGGGCCGAGAGGTGTGGGTGCAGCAGAGTCAGGCTCTATGGATGCTTAGATGTTTCCCACAAAGGAGACTCGGTCTCGCTCACTGCCATCCCCGACTCATAGAGAATCCCTGGTATACGGTGGATACCCCCCAAATATCTGTTGAATGACAGAGTGCAGTTAAGCCTCCCCAGTTTTCCAGGCTGCATCCTTGGAAGATGATCCAGTGTTCTCCCTTTCAGCAGATACCTTGCTGCTGGGCCTGGAGAAAGAAGTGTGGGAAATAGCAGCCGCGTCCCAGGACGTGGTCCAGGTCCGCAGGGAGTGGGAACTGATGAGCATCACCCAGGCCGCTCCGGAGACGGCCCTGGGTGCCAACCTGCGAGAGCAGATCTTGTTCTATGTGAGCTCTGAGGTCCTTGCATTTCGCTCTCCTCTTTGCTTCTGCTCTGGCCTAGAATTCTCCCCAGCTTTCGAGGTGTCTCGGTCTCTCGGCCTTACCCCTTCAGCCAAGGCCAGAACCCTCTCCTCCATAAGGCTCATGGGGCTGCTAACTGGCTTTCTGTCTCTGCCTCTGTCCCCCCTCCCCAGGTTCCATACCAGGTTAGGGTGCTGCCCTCTCCACCACTCCAGAGCCCGGGATGCACAGTGGATCCCAGAAAAAGACAGCCAGACACAGTCCCTGCAAGTCCAGCCAGCGAACGTTACTGCTGGATTTGGGATTTCCTCCTCAGCCCACATCTATTGCCTTCCTTCCCTCCCCACCAGGCGGCCATCAGACACAGGCCCCGGCCCTACGTCCTGCACCTGCTGGTGCCCAGCGGCTTCCTGGTGGCCATCGACGCCCTCAGCTTCCCTTGGCCGGCAGAGAACGTGAACCGTGCCCCCTTCAGGATGGCCCTGCTGCTGGGCTTCAACGTCTTCCTGCTCACCGTGAAGGACCCGCTCCCCTTTTGGTGGCGGCAGCTCCCTTATCAGCAGGACCCCTTCCATGGTGCAGGGAAGCCCAGGCTCAGCGAAGGAGGGGGCCGGGAGGTGCAGGCCCTGCTGTCCCCCAAGCAGGGAAGGCTCGGTGAGCCGGGTGCAGACACCGAGCTGCTCTGCCCGCAGGCGTCTGCTCCGCCCTGTGCCTGTCCCTGATGGTGGCCGGCCTGCTGGAGGCCATCTGCATCGCGCACCTGCTGCACGTGGCCCCCGCGCGCGCCCGGCTGGCTCCGCTCCCTGCTGGTGGCGGTGCAGCTGCTGCGCCCCAGGCCCGGCAGCCGCGGCCCCGCCGCCGAGCCCCGCAGGGGGAGCCAGAGCCCGGGAGTCCCGGCGCGCCCGCCCGGGCCAGGTGAGGGCGCCGCCCCCGCCCCGCGCTGCCCGCTCCGGCCCCGGGTCCGCGCCGAGCCTCGGTCCAGTCCACAGCCCCGGAGGCGCCCGGCCCCCCAGGGACAGAGCCGAGCGGGTGCCCCAGCCCTGCGGGCGCCGCGCGGGAGCGGGAGGCGGCGGAGCCGTGGGGGCTGCGGCCTCCTGGCGGGCGCCCTGCTCTTCCGCCTCCACCTGCCCTTCCCGGCCGCCGCCGTCCCGGCCGCCGTGGTGCTCTGGGGCACCTGGGCGTGCTGGCCTCGGGCCTGCGGGAGCTAGCCGGCTCTCGGTCCCCTTCTGTCTGCCACATGCGCCCAGGCGGCCGAGTCCCTGCCGCCCTCCGCCTGCCCCAGGCCGGCCCGCTGCGCTGGGCCACCCCCTCCTCGCCATGGGGCCCTCGGCCCTGCGGTTCCGGAGCACCCGCCACCTGTCCGCTTGCGCCTGGGTCGCCTCCTCTGCCCCACGACAGATAAATCATTCTGCCCCAATAAATCACTCTGCAGCGATCCCAGGTTCTGTGGCACATTGCAGTTTAGCTATGTAAGACTGGAGGTCTCTAAATGTCCCCCCTGCGCCCGTCTACCTGAGATGAATTTTCAGTGTCAGTAAGGATCCTGGCACCTGAAGTCCAGGGTGGCAACTGCCCTATCGGAGAAGACATCGTTCCCTCAGCTGTTTTCAAAGCATATTTTCGTGCGGCGTTGGTGGTACAGTGGTGAGCATAGCTGCCTTCCAAAAGCATATTTTCTTTTTTTAAAAAAATTTTTGTAATTGCTGCAAGTAGAGATTATTAAAGAAAATATAAAAAGCACCCCATGAAAAATGAAATTTCATAATGAAATCATAAGAGAATAAGTTAACACACTGTATCATGATCTTAAAACAATAGTTGAAATGTTACTGAGAATACAGGAAAAGATGCTCCCAAAGAAGGAACAAACAAATGAAAGGACAAAATTTTCTTTTCAGTGAACAAAGGAAAACTAGTAGTATTAATGAAACAGGGATAGCACTGTAGTTTATAATAGCTGTATCTTGGAAACAGCATGTATGTCCGTCAACTGATAAAGGGATAAGGAAAATGTATTTATACACAATGGAGTACTACTCTGCCATAAAGATAAACTCGAGGCATTCAGAGGTAAATGGATGCAATTTGAGAACATAATTTTCATTGAAATAAGTCAGACACACAATCTTAAATATAGGTGAGAGAGAGAAAGGGAGAGAGGAAAAAAGAACAGATGGATAAGTAGGGAGAAGTTCAAATAATTTCCCAAATTATCTATTCCATTGCTTCGAAAACATTTTAAGATATTTGCTAATTTGTTTAATTTATACTCAAAGGCATGTTTTCTTGCTGGTAGATCCTTTTCATTCGTCTTCATCCTTACACTGATTTTGTTTTACTGCTCACCTAATATGCTTTCCTACACTTCATTATTTTTCTTATTTTCTAGGTTGAATTCTCAATGGAAGCATTCCTAGTCTTCCTATAATTTTGCCACAAGGATAGCTTTAGCTGTGTCCCGGAGGACTTGCAATAAAATTCTCCCCTTTCATTCCTTTGCAGGAAATTCCTAAGTTCAATTTTTATTTCCTCCTTGATCTAAAATCTAGGCAAGTGTTTCTTATTATCCATGAAGAAAGGTTTTTATTGTTAGCTTTTCATGGTTAACTTTCAGAGTTTTGGGGGTTATGATCAGCCAATACAGTCTTTACATTAAAAATTTTTTATAAAGCTTTCTTTCTAGGTACATACAAGATTGATTTTCTAACAGCTTCAAGACAGTGAAAAAGTTTATATTGTCTAGTTAATGTCCATCTAGGAAACAGAGATTATTGACTGCATTATTCAAATCCTCTTAAGGGTTAATTTTGTGTACTTGGTCTATTAAAGCTTAGAGGTATTTTAGTCAAATTCCCTGGGTAGTTGTACTTTCTTGTATCTGATTGCTACAGTGATACATGAAAGTGTTCAGTTGCTATATTTTCTTAAATTGTTACATTGTCTTAAATTGACCTCATCCTGATACCACTATTTGTTCTGTTCAATGTGTTTTGAACACAATTTCCATTTGTATGATAATATTATTGCACATCTTGTTTTTTGCTGGCATATGTTTGCAAATCTCTTTTATTGACGCTTGATTAATTTTGAAGAGTAAAACAAATACAAGGTAAATATAACCCTCCCATCTCAGGTCAGGGCTCGGAGGTATAATTCAGGGCTAGAACAAGTGCCCTAGCATGCATGAGGTCCTGGGTTTGATCCCTAGCACTACAAAAATAATAAGTAAACAAATACAATTTTAAAATACAAGGTACAAATATCAAAAGTCACAAGTCTCCCTTCTAGCTTTGTTCCCAGCTCATATCTTCCCTGCTAAGAAGCAACCACTGTTAGCATTTTCTTGAGTGTCTTTCAAGTGTCTTTATTGTCTGTTGTCTTGTCGGTTGTTTTAGGTGTTTTGGTAAACAGTATAAGCCTATATTTCAGGCCTTCTCTTTCTCTCTCTCTCTCTCTGTCTCTCTCTCTCTCTGTTTCTCTCACTCTTTCACTATCTCTCTGGTTGGGAAGGCTTGTGTATTCAGGCTGGCCTCAAACTCATCATGATTCCTCCTGCCTCAGCCTCCTGAGAGTTGGGATTACAAGCGTGTACCACCACACCCAGCTTTGTTTATATTTTTAATTTTTGTTTTTTAATTTTTTATTTGGAGCCAAGGTCTTGCTAAGACCACTAAGTTGCTCAAGCTGGGCTTGAACTTGTGATTCTTCTGCTTCTTCTGATAGCAGGGTCTACAATTATGGTATACCACGCCTGATTTAAGGCCAGGTTTGTTTAATTGGACAACTTCCTTTTGACTGACGAATTAATTCAGTCCATTTGTATTTAGAAAACAACTTGACACATGTGACTTTATTCCCATGTTTATGCTCACCATTTGTTTACCATTTCATGTTTGCCACTTATGTTCCTCAGCAGATTTCTCTATTTTCTCTATAGTTCTAGTTTTTTCCAGCTGCTGTTTTGTTTTTTTCCACCTACACAGTTAAAGTTCTAAAATGCCTTTTAAATTCTGCTCGTGATTATCTTCCCAACAGACATAATTACAACTACTGCCTAATTTTTCATTAATATATCAAAGCTAAATTATGATTTTGATCTTTCACTGAAATATTTTATTTGCCAATTCTTCCCAACTCCAAAAAATGAAACCTTTTTTTAAAAAAAAATTACGGGCTGGGGATTTAGCTCAGTGGCTTAAGCGCCTGCCCTGCAGGCACGAGGTTGTGAGTTCAATCCACCAAAAAAAAAAAAAAAAAAAAAAAAAAAATCAAAGAATGTACTTTCTCATTCTCATATTTCCTATTACCTTTATTTCAACACTTAAAATTTACAAATAATAATAATTATTTCTAGCTAGACAAGGCAGCACACTCCTGTAGCATCAGTACTCAGGAGGGTGAGGCATGAGGATAGCCATAAATTCAAGGCCAGCATGAGCTAAATAGTGAGCACATAGCAAAACTTTGTCTCAAAAAAAAAAAAAACTTTTTACAAATACTGTTTTAAAATGTTAGTATAGGGCCAGGGGTTTAGCTCAGCAGTCTAAGTGCCTGCCTGGCAAGCACGAGGTTGTGAATTTCATCCCTGGTACACCCCCCAACCAAAAAAATGTTAGTATAGCTGTGCATGGTGGCACATGCCTGTAATCCCACACTCAGGAGGCTGAGGCAGGAGGATCGCTGCAAGTTCAAGGCCAGTCTGGGCTACAAAGTGAGTTCAAGGCCAGCCTGAGCCATATAATGAAACCCTGCTTCAAAAAAGACCAAAAACAAAAAAGATAAAATAAAATAAAAAATAAAAATGCTATTATCAGGCTATTATTTTTTCTTATAGTACAACACTCCCTTTTCAAGGATTCTCCTTTTTTAATCATTTTCCATTTATGCTAAAGATTTAATTCTTATTTGGTTTTGTTTTTGAGACACAGTCTCTCAAGGTCACCCAGGCGAGTCTTGAACTCCTGGGCTCAAGTAACTCTCCTGTCTCAGGTCAGGCTGAGCAGCTGGGCTGCAGGTGCATGCCCCCGTCCCACACCTGGTGCCCCCACCTTCACACCTGGCTAGATTGAACTCTCTTGTTGCGAGATCTACAGTTTATTAACTCTTGGCAGGTGGCCTGCAGCATGGCCTGGGCTTCTGCATCTCTAACAGACTATCCACTGCTGCTGTCCATGACTACACTTTCAGCAAAGGGTCTATCTTACATGTGAATACCAATGCCAGTCTGTCACTATGTTCTCTCTGTGTCACTATATTGAGAATGTGGCCCCTGCCCTCAGAATTCACACAGGCTGTGACATGAAACTTAAAGGTGGGAGGTCATTAAGGTTAGACAAGGTCTCAAGGGCTGCTGGCAGGAATGGCTTTGTAAGAAGAAGAAGAAAGCTGGGCATGGTAACCCATACCTACAATGCCAGCACTTGGGGAAGCTGGGACAGAAGAATCACAAGTTCAAGTCTAGCCTGGGCAATTTAGCAATTTATCTTGTCTCAAAATAAAAAATACACCAGGCATGCTGGTATACACCTCCTAGTATTTGGGAGGCTAAGGCAAGAGGATCACAGTGAGTTTGAGGTCAGCCTAGGTGCCATAGTGAGTTCAAGGCCAGCCTGAACCCTGCGTAGCAACACTGTCTCCAAAAAAACTTCAATAAATAAAAAGTAAAAATTTAAAAGGGAGGATTATAAGCTCAAGCGCAACCTGGGCAACTTAGTGAGACTTGGTCTCAAAATTTAAAAACAAGGTTTTTTTGAGACCATGTCTTGCTATGTATTGCAGGTTGGCCTTAAACTCACTATGTAACCCATGCTGGCCTTGAACTCATGGAGATACTCCTGCCTCAGCTTCCTGAGTGCTGGGATTACATGCAAAAAAAACCTATAAGGGGCTGTACTACAAATAAGGAGAAGGAAGAGGAGGAAAAAAAGGGAGCCCAAACCAGTGCCATGTGATGTCTTCCTCCACCATTATTAAAAAGGTTGGCACACAGCACAGCAATGACCCCTAGGGGGCACTGCTGCCTAATGTCACACACCACCACCCGGGATTTCATTCTCAGCCAACCACAGGAGGGGCTGCATGACTTAGGTTTCCTTTTTGAAAATTCCATTACATTTTTAAATTTAATATCTTCTAAAAATTTCCAACCTGTTTCAACTGAACTGTAGGGAAAGTTTTGGGGTTTTTTTGTTTGTTTGTTTTTGGTTTGGTTTTTTTTGGGGTTTTTTTTTTTTTTTTTTTTGGTACCAGGGATTGAACTCATGACCTCGCGCTTGCCAGGCAGGCACTTAAGCCACTGAGCTAAATCCCCGGCCCAAAAGTTTTGTTTTGTTCTGACAGGGTATCGCCATGCAGTTCAGGCTGGACTTGAACTCACTATGTAGCCCTGATTGGCCTCGAATCCTCAACAACCCTCATCCCTCAGCCTCCCAAGTGCATGGATTGCAGGCATGCATGATAGTGCAAGACTTGAACTATACATTCAAAGGTGGTTAAGGTGGCAACGTTTATGTTACCTGTGTTTTAACCGCAATTTAAAAAGAAAATGAGCTTCAGCTTTGGGAGAGCCCAAAATTACTTGGACTTTCAGTCACTGGCTAACAACAGTCATTCATTTCTTTAACAAAGATTTAGAGTATTTGCCACATACCGGTTACTCCTCAGAACACCTGGGATGCAGAAAGAGCTTACATTCAGGACTGATTGATATTTGAGACCCAATAGGAAATCTAAATGCAGATGGTCCCCACCATGGTGGGGGATACAGCTCAGCAGCCCAGTGCCTGCCTGGCAAGCACATATATTAAAATCAACTAGCAGACACACTGCATCACATTAATAAGTTACATGTGTCCAATGCTGTTCCAAGTGCTTTTCACATTGTTATGGTGTGTGTCTGGGGGTCTCCCCCTCCAAAGCTTCATGCAGTCATGAAGGCAGCTGAATCTAGCATTTGTGATTGGCTCATTGTCTAGCGCTGGGATTGGCAGTGTGAGTGCTGCACCTGCCCAGGGGCGGAGCTGGCATACATTATAAGGGAGGGAATGAGGCATGCTTTCTTCTTTTCCCTCTTGTTACTTCTGGCTGCTATAAATAGCTGCCCTCGGCCACACCACCCTGCCTTGGAGCCAGCTGAATATGGACTGAAACCTCCAAAAACTGTAAACTAAATAAATCTTTCCTTTCTTCATTTTGGGTGTCAAGTATTGTCTCAGCAAGACACACATATTACCTCATTTAATGCTCATGACAACCTTATTTGGTAAATACTATTATTGTTCCACTTCAAAAATGAAGAAGTCCAGGCATAGAGAGAATCACCAACTAGGAAATGAGCAGACCCAGAATGGAATCCAGGTCATCTGGCTTGGAGCTTAGCATACAATCACATGGAGCGCTGTCCCAAACACAAATCTAAGTGTGAACATATGTGAGCATTTGAGTGTATGGGTGTGGCCAAATATCTCCAGATCTAGAGATAGAGAGTAGCAGTCCTTCACCCTCCTGATCTAGGGGCTGGCAGAGGCAGGCACTGCATATCCTGAGGAAAGATCAAAATTCAAAATTCGAAGGCCTGGTTCTACTGAATGCATATACTTTTGCACTACTGTAAAGTCAAAAATAGATAAATCAAGCTGGGCATGGTTGCACACGCCTATCATCCAAGCACTACAGATGCTGAGGCAGGAAAATTACTGCAAATTGAAGCCCAGCCTGGGCTACATAATTAGTTCAAAGCCAGTCTGAATTACAAAGCAAGATCTCATATCAGAGACCAAAAAAATGGTAAGTGAAGCTTTTGTTTTGTTTTGTTGTTTTTGAGACAAGGTCTCGATTTGTACTTCAGGCTGGCTCAAATTCCTGGTGATCCTCCTGCCTCAGCTACTAAGTGTTGGGATTACAGGCGTGCACCACCAGGCTTGACCCTAAGTCAAATCTTAAGTGGGGGCCTTCTGTTATAGCCATAACTCTTGAGGATGGCAGTGATATAAGACCTCTAAATGACATAAGGGAAATACTATAATTCCCATCCTGCTAGATGTCAAATATGCTGAGTTCGTGTTCCCCAAAATTGAAGAATGCATTCAAAGGAACAACAGAAGAATAGAAAAATTTTACTGTGGGAGACAGTCCTGAGAAGCAGGAGGGGGCCCACGTTTTACAGGAAGTTTTATAGGACAAAATCACGTGGTGTGTGCAAAATCATGAGATGGGTACAAAGTGGGACAAAACTATGATCAACCAATAAGATTACTGTCAGGTCTCTGAACTAGACCTCCATCCAACTAAGAGCAACTAAGCAACTAAGAGAGAAAAATTGCCCAAGCAGATCTGTTATTCACACCTAGGGCAATGCAGTGTTCAACAGGGAGCCAGCAGCTTTCCCATACAGCTCAGCCAGCTTGAAGCTGCCCCCACACAGCTCAACCTGCAGAGAGCTGCTCCCACAAAAAGCCATGAGACAAGCTGTGCCTTCCAGCACCCCTGTACCCAACACCGCCCTATCTATCACCTAGCCCTACACCCCTACTCAGAGACCCGAAATTTTGCATGCTCTTTGGCAATACCCCCCCCTACCTAAACTCCCCTATAAAAATATGCCCTCATCCCTTGCTCAGGGCCAACAGTCTTTTTGCCCTTGGCCTGACTGCAATAAAGTCCTTACCAGTTGCTTCAACTTTGCCTGCTCAGTGGTCTCAGTTGCACCTCGGTTTCCCTAACAATCACAAGTATAGCTTCGGTACTATTGATCCCATGGGGAAGCAAGTCATACGACAAGCGCACAAGGAAAGGACAAGGACTTCTTTTGGAAAACATGAATCCGGAGGTCCCAGTCACCCACCTGGGTAACTGATGCCTCTAGACTGTATTGGGCAGGTGATCCAATTGTACTATACCACTTATCCTGGTCATGCACCCCCAGCCACAGTTATAACGTACGTTCATCCTCTACATGGACACGCTCGAGGGCCCAGCCCTGTCTTACTGCCTATAACATTTCTACCTAACTCAGCGGTCTGTGTTTCCCCCTCTGAAGAGGTACCCCAACTGCCATGAGGGGGCAAGGGGCGATGACTCTTGTAGTTATTCTGACTAAATGGGTCCATAGTTGCGATTAGCAGTCAGAGATACTCCACAGGGTCTATCTAAAGTCTCTCAATAGATGCCAGGCATTCTCATTCTGGGTAGAGATTTAAGTCTGGAGGAGACAAGGTCAAAGAATAGTTAAGTATGCAAGGACAACTAAGATCAACAAGTCTATTATGGATAGAGCCAACAAAAATTTCCACCAAGAAGAGCTAGCAATAGCCTCCCTCAAAGAGGGTAAGGAGAAGGTTCAGGGAATTTTTGAATCTGACGTGACAATCTGTCATTTAATATCTTCAACAGTCATTAGATATTAGAGAAGGATTAGGGATGTACACAAAACATCTAATTCTTACAATTGCACAAGTATCCCCTTGTGTTGCTGTTAGAATGTCTAATGCCATCTGATTTTGGAGGACAGCTTGTCTCATTAATTTTACTGTTTTATTTAGGACAGAAAGACCAGTCGAGGTGTCGTTTAATGCCCACTGAGTAGTTAGTCAAGGCCTCCATGGATTGTACGACATCCTCTAATCTCAGGGAGTGGATAAAGATAGAAGCCAAATGATCACACCAGTGAAACACATGTCTAGACATCGATGTCACAGATGAGGTAAGTCTGCAGGTTTGTTGATATTTTTGCCACTCCTGCCTTGTAACCACACAAGTTGCAGCGCGCATCTCCCTATCCATCTAGGGAGCAGCCAGGGCCACAGATTGGCCCACAGGACCCATGAGTGCCTTTGGTAGCTTCCCATCTAATTCTAGGATGATTAAGCCAGGCCTTTGCAAGCCAGTCTTTGCCCTGTAAAGTTAGGTGTAAAGTTAGGTGTATACATTTTCTGAGGGAGGGAACTCTATCTCAAGTATTTAGTAAAATTATACCAAAGCAGTGATTTTTTTGTTGTTGTTCTCAACATAAGGGGTCTTTTTATTAAGACCAATAGTTGGAGTTAACTACATATAATCATCCCATATCTGAAAGTAGCCATCTTTATATTTATGATTTTTGGCTCTCCTGATAGGATCTTTTCTCTTACATAATAAGGATATTACTAGAATCTATAGAGAGGTTTCAGTAGCATTGCTAGGAAAAAAAAATTGATTATGTTCAGAATCATGAAGGGTGGAGTTTATGGGCCACTCAGTTACCTCGTAACAGTGGGCTAAACAATGAACCACTGAATTTCTCCATCATTCATCGATGTAGTCTTGTAATTTATTCCAATCATCTCTTTGAGGTGGAGACACGCACCAAGGATGTCCTGATGCACTCTACATACTGGAATACAAAAGAAGACATAAATCTAACACTAAAACTCAACCAGCACCTTCTGGGGTGTGAGAAAGGGAAGCATATGGGTTAGGAACTGCCAGGTGGATTAGCACTGCTCTCTCGTTTGCCAGTCTAAGGTCCTGTACCAACTTCTGTTCCCATTGGGTTTTCAAGCTCTCAAGATCAGAGTGTTGCAAGGACTTATGGTCCTAAGTTACTGATTATGGGCAATAATCTTTTGACTTTAAGCCTGAGAGGGTATTGTCCCTGGTGAGGAAAAACAGTAGGAACCTTGAGAGATATTTGCACTGGGGCTGCTCTTACCACTCTTCCTATTTGCCTTTAGTTGCCCATACATTAGGACTTATTTCTGTTTCTATGGGGAGAGGCAATGTACCCGACGCGAGTGCATGTATATTACAGTTTTCAAATAAGATATCTATCCTTAAGAGGGAACTGGACTTTCAATCATAATTAAAAGGTAACGAATGAAATGAATGGAGAAAGTTCCCAGTTACAGCTGAAGGATTGTGAAGAATAGCACGTTATCTCCTCTCTAGTGATTCCATGTGTGTGTGTGTGCGTGCACCAGGAATTGAACTCAGGACCTTGTGCTTGCTAGGCATGTGCTGTACCACTGAGCCATATCCCTGGCCCCGTGACTCCTTTCACTGAGATATGATGTGTTAGGATACAGCAATAGGCTGGTCTCTTTTCCTGCTAGAGTACTGACTACCCGCAGCTCCTCCATGGAGATGACGGTCCGGCCAGCAAGAGAAGGCAGAGAATGCCCTGGGTCCCTTCAGTATTGCTGGACCAGCTGGTAAGATGGTCTGACTCCCAGTGGTCACCTCTGCAATCAGGGCATGGGTCAGGGGCCTTCTTGGGACGGTTCTCATCCCAGTCCTTCTTAGGGTGGCTGGCTTTCCACAGCAGTAGAAGGTGAGTTTAGTCATCAAGCTCTTTTTGGAGACCCAAGAAGTGTCTATTTTTTTTAAGGCCACAACCAAGGCAGCCTTTTTTTTTTCCTTGATCTCTTTGTTTTCTCCCCTTGGCCTCCTGCTGGTCTCAATTATAAACTAGTGAGGAGGTGATTCTTGCAAAAGTATCAAGTGAGCTATCTGGAGCAAAAGCCATGTTTGGTAGCTTTTCTTTTAATATCCAAGGCTGACTGGGTTATAAACTTGTCTTTAAAAATAATCTGTCCTATTGAATCAGGAGCCAGGGATGTGTGTTTTATCAATGCCTCTTATAAACAATCTAAGATGTCAAAAAAAGGTTTTTGTCTCTTTCCTGATGAATAGTTGACAACTTAAAATAATTGAAGGGCTTAGTTCTTGTCATTTTTAGACCTTCAAGAATATATGTCTGAGCCAGGCATGGTGGTGCACACCTGTAATCCCAGCACTCAAGAGGCTGAGGCAGGAGAATTGTTTTAAGTTTGTTTGTTTTTGTTTTTATACCGGGGATCGAACTCATGACCTTGCACTTGCCAGGCAGGTGCTTAAGCCACTGAGCTAAATCCCCGGCAAATTGTTTTAAGTTTGAGACCAGCCTGGGCTACACAATGAGCTCAAGACCAGCCTGAACTGTATAGTGAGACCCTGACTCAAAAAGATAAAACAAAAAAAAAAGGGGAATATATGTCTGAAGGTGTCTCCTATTCCAATTTCCCATCTGGTGGTTAGGCTAGTAGGGTCTTGGTAGGCCCTCTTGGGCTCCAGTAGGACCCAGCTGTTCTCCTGGCCGCTATTCCCTTGGCTGCCTGTCTTCTGGCCTCCTAAAATTAACAATGTGAGGTTCATCTCCAAATGCAATAGCAGCTTGTACTGCTGGTTGTCTCTCATTAGAAGTCAATGTTTGATTTAAGAGCAACCTTACATCTTTGTAGGCTAGTTCGTAGGTCTGAGTGAACCTCCTAAAGACTTCAGTGTGCTTCTCAGGGTCCTCTGAAAACTTTCTCAAGATCTTGTTTGATCTGTCTGAAGTCACTGAGAGAAAAGGACAGGTGAACACAGATAGTGCCAAACTTGCCACTTACTTCCTGTTAGGAGCACTGTCCTGGAGGGGTTTGAACAAAATCAGTGAAGGATGGATATAGCCCATTAGAGACTTCAATTACAGCTGGCCTAGAAGCCTCACCCTTAGGATGCAAAGGCCAACTTGGGGGAGCCAGGGGCACAGTAATGGTAGATGAGGCTTTGATAAAGGTTGCCTTGGAAACCCCAACCTCAGGACCCACAGGGCAAAGCAGGGAAGCCTCGGGCACAGTGAGAGTGGAAGCATCTGACTGCCTGGGGGGCCGGAGGTGTCAGGTTTCCTGTGGCTTTGTTTGCATTTTGAGCACAAGTAAGGATTCTCTTTTAATGCAAAGCAAGCCTGAACATAAGGTAATTTTGACCATCGTCCCCTCTTATGGTATAATATTAGTTGTGAAATAGCATTAAGTAGTATTTACCTCTGTGGTCCATTTTACCTCTAGGGGGTACGCAGGCCATGCATGGGTGTAGAAAAATATTAAACTACTTTTTCTCACTATGTAAGAGTTGAATGATTTACAATGCGTAAGAATATATTCCAGCCAGGGATACAGCTCAGCAGCACAGTGCCTGCCTGGCAAGCGCAAGATCATGAGTTCGATCCCCAATACCAAAAAAAGAGACTTCAACATTGAGTTTCCCAACTATAACATGAGGACAAAAATAAGGGATGCTTTTAATCTCTACTTGGTTTCTGTATCCTCTCAAGGTGTCCCCTAAAGTGACCCATTCCAGAACAGGTGGCTGCCATCTGGACAGTGACCAGATGATAGGTTGGGTCAGACTAGCCTATCTGGGTACAGCCTGTGAAGGTACTGACCTGTACCCTCACACCCCTACCTTCCCCAGAAATTCACACTCCTAACCCTAGCATATGTTTCTTTCTCTTTTTCTTTTTTCTTTTCTTAGATAGGGTCTTGCTACACAGTTCGGGCTGCCCTTGAACTCACTATGTAGCCCAGGCTGGCCTCAAACTTGCAGCAATCCTCCTGCCTCAGCCTCCCAAGTGTAGCAGATATTTCTAAAATCACAGGATACAAATGATTCCAGCTATGACAGCCATGATTTAAAAAAGAAGCATTGCTAGCAAAAGCTAATAAGAGATCTGAACCACTTCTTACAATTATTTGAAAGAGAGTGAGGAAAATATCAAAGGACAAATTGGAAGTAGTTGGAGCTTCCCAGTCTGTAAAAGAGGTTCTCCCTTGTACCAAATGTGTTTTGGCCCCTTGGATATCATGTTTAGGAAATAGCTATTTCTGGTCTCTCCCAAAAGTTGGTTCTTTCCACAGGGTCTCAGGTTCAGTGTCCTGAGGGAAACTGTTATCCAGAATACATAAGCCAGGACATGGCTTTCATGTGTGTTCTCCTAGATGGACAAAATTCTGGTGTCTCAACAGACCCAGAGAGGGGTTATGTGTCCTTCATTTAAGATGATTTCCCTGTCTTCTGCATTAGCAAATGCTCATTTTCTACAGGGGTCAATTTAAGGTTTCCTAGTTGTTGGATAGGAGACACAGGCTGAGACAGTTCAGAGTGCCTCCTTCTCTAATCTTACATACCTCCAACAAGGTAAGTACAAAGTGACAGGGAAAGATCAGAAATGAGATCAGCAAAAGGAAGTCTTTTCTTCTCACACTCATGGGGGGTTATTGAGACAACTGGCCCATGAGTTGTCACTCTCAGCCTGGAAAAGTGAAACTGGGGAATCTCAAGAGTTAAGACTGGGGCCAGGGATTTACCTCAGCGGCCTGAGTGCCTGCCTTGCACTTATGTGCGGTCGTGAGTTTGATCCCAGGTACCAAAAAAAAGATTTAAGACTGCCTCCTCACTAATGGATGATCAGACCAGAAAGGAAACTGAAGCAGAAAAGGCTTGATATTCTCTCTAGAGTGTGGATGGGGATTGGATCAGTCTGTTCCTGTAAGACCTGGCCTCCATATCTTGAGACTACTGTCTTACTGGCAGACGGAGTCCTATGATTTATTGATAAGCATATATTTTATCCTTTTTTTTTTTGGTACTGGGAATCGAACTCAGGACCTTGCACTTGCCAGGTAGGCACTTATGCCACTGAGCTATACCCCCAGACCACAGGCATATATTTTCTAAATATAAACTGGATTTGATTAAAAGACCCATTTTACAGCATTTCATATCAAACCCCAGTAGGAGACGCTCTAGCATTACTTTTCCCTAGCACTGTTATCTGACAAGTCAAACAGGTCAAGCAAAGAACAACAAATTCTGCAACTAGTAAGTCCAAATGTAGCATACACAAAACAAGAATACAAGACTTTGCCTGCAAAAGTAGAATGTCCCACCAAAGAAACAACATAATCTCATGTTCTCCATTTTAGCAAAAACAGTGAGTAAAAAGACAAGGCATGAATTTCAACCCATAAGCAACTGACACACAAGGATGACAATTTTGGATTACCCAAACAAGTTACAAGAATCTATGAAACAAAAGCAAACTCTTACCCTTTTTCAATGATCTCAGTGGGACCTCCAAATGATATAGGAGCTCTAAATGATATAAGGGAAATATTATAACTCCCAACCTGTTAGATGTCAGATATGCCGTGTTCATGTTTCCCAAAACAGAAGAATGAATTTTAAGGAACAACAGAGATTAAGAGGAAAACTTGCCAGGCATGGTGGTACACATCTGTATGACAGTGCTTAGGAGGAAGAGGAAGCAGGAGGACTGCCGTGAGTTCACAGCCACCCTCAGCTACATGGTGAGTTCAAGGTTAGCCTGAACTACATAGTAGACCCTGTCCCAAAACAAAACAGTATGAAACGTTATTGGGAGAGATAGCTCCTGAGAGACAAGAGGGGGCCTGAGTGGATTGCCTTGGATCCCACTTTTTAGAGCAAACTTATGAGGTAGATACAATGTGGGATAAAACTATGATCAAGCAATAAGATTACAAGTATAGTCACTTAAGTAATGTTGATCCAATGGGGAAGCAAGTCATGTGGCAAGTGTACATGGGAAGACCAAAGACCTTTGGTAGAAAAGATGAGTCAGGAAGCCCTGGTCACTCACCTGGGTGACTGATGTCTATCTAGACTTTATTGGACCCCATGATCCAATTATAGTATATTGCTTATCTCTTTGGGAGGCATGCAGGCCTGGTCACTCTGGGCTTGAGGCCTGGCCTTCAACGGATGAGCCTCCAGCCACAGCTGTAATGTGTTCTCATCCTCTGTGCTGACTCCCTTGAGGACCTAGCGTGTCTGATGCCTATCCTATTTCTGCCTAACTTAGCTGTCTATAATAGACAAGAGAAGCAGGGGAAGGGATTTTTACTTTTAGATATGGGAATATGTATATGTGGTTTTCAACCTTCCAGATAATTGTGAAACAACAAAAAGATTAACAGGTTGAAAGCCTCCTCCAGCCCTATTAAAAGGGCACCTATCTAGCTATCTGTCTACACAATTGTCAGGCCTGGATTTCACTCCCACTGATACTCTAGCATCAGAGACACCACTTTCCGAAGTCATGGAAATCGTTTAAAAATTTCTACCATTGGCCGAGAGCAGAGTTGACTTACCAAAAAAAAAAAATCTATTGGACCTACTTTCCATATCCCCCAACCCTACGTAGCCTGTGTGTGCGTCCATGAACTGGTGCAAATTGCCTCAACTCTCTCCTCTACAAAGGACTTTCATTTAATTGAAAACTTTTACTGAGCTGCCTTCTCCCTTTGCTGATCCAGACTAAAATTTCCAAAATCAAAAGGCGCCCTCATTATCACAGTTGGAAACAACAAACCTCAGCCTGGCAACCTGGCTGCCCTGCTTCCCCGAGTGGGCTCTGTTCCTGTTCCACAGCCACCAGTCTTTCCCCAAACATGCACCTCTTGGAGTCGGCAAGAGCCTTCTACTCCTCCTGAGTTGCTTCCACCCTGCCTTCCCTTCGAATGAATGAATGCTAATACAGTTGTTATCCCCACATAATTGAGCAGAAAGGTTGTGGAACTAATTATGAAGTAAGGAGACAGGTGAATTGATTCCAGTACCAGTTCTTCCACTTACTGGCAGAGTACTTCCTTCATCCAAGAGTCCGAGACATCATATTACAGTGATCCATGCATACCCATGTTCATAGCAGTACAATTCATGATGGCTAAATCTTGGAAGCACCCTACATGTCCATCAACAAATGAATACATAAAGAGAAGGCAGCATTTATAAAAAATAGAGTACTGGGCCAGGGGTATAGCTCAGTGGTACAGTGTCTACCTGGCAAGTGTGTGGTTGTGAGTTCAATTCCCAGTACCACTACTCTGCCATAAAGAAGTCATTCGAGTCATTCGTAGGAAAATAGATGCACCTTGTTGAGTAAAAGAAATCAGACACACAAGGTTAAATAGTGCATGGTCTCTCTTATATAAGAAACTCAAAATATAAAAAAGAGAAAACAGAAGATAATAGGAAATAGGGAATAATCTACAAATAGGAAGAGGCCCAAGAGATGCAAAGAGGAGGGGATGAAAAAACATGATGTGTCATGTCCATGTTCCAACTTCCCAGAGGAAGGTAATCATTACTTACTGAAAACACGTACTAATAAAAAATAAAAATTGAAGTGGGTGTGGTGGTCCACACCTGTAATCTCAGCACACGGGAGGCTAAGGCAGGGGATTGTTGTGAGTTGGAGACTAGCCTGGGCTATAAAGTGAGCTCAAGGCCAGCCTGAATGGCATAGCGAGGCCCTGTCTCAAAAAAAAAGACAAGAATAAATAAGTAAAATCAAAATTAAAAAAAAAAAGTTCAAGAAATGCTTGCTCCCAGCACCAAAGAAAGTAAGGAAAGGGAAAGGACGAGGAAGGGGGAAGAGGGGAAAGGGGAGGAGAAAAATAGGAAAGGGAGGCGGAAGGGAGAGGGAAGAAAAGGGAGGAAGGGGGAGGGAAGGGTAAAGATTGATTTGTTGAACAAAAGAACTAAGGTGCCTCACAGAGAGGTGTGACGAATTAAATGAGCTGATGCCAGTATCGCATCGGCTCATGTCCACGCTCCAGGGAAACACACACACACACTGTTTAAGCAGACCGTAAGCTGAGAGCCGAAGTCGGACTGGCTCCAGTCCTCACACTACCACCCATCAGGCGTCGGACCCATTAGGTGACGGCATTGCTCGGGGCAAGGAAATGCCTGAAGATTACAGATCCCACCAGGCTCTGTCTCCATTGCGGCAACCACAAGTCCCATCGTGCCGCAGGAATCAGTTGCTTCTCGTACAAATGAAAGCCTACAAATCCGCTGACCCAGCCTGCCGAACTAGGAACCCCAGCACAGCCGCCGGTCGCGTCACGGCTCCCTGCTCAGACCGCCCATGGGGAGGGGCGGGTCCCGCCTAGGAGGGACGCATGCGCACTTCTCCCTCTCCAGCTCTTCTTTTCTCAGACCTTCGCGTTTCCAGTTTTGGGTACTTTTTGTCCTCTACTGCGAGCGGTGTCCGCTTCCCTGCGGAAGTGGTGGCCGTAGGGGAAGAAGATGGCGGCCACTGTGGTGGCAGCACCTGGTGCGGCTGCCAGTCGGGCCAACAAGCGAGGTGGCGGAGGCCCCGGAGGTGGCGGCGGCGTTGGCGGGGGAGCCAAAGCGACGGAGGAGGAACCGCCACCGCCCCTGCAAGCAGTTCTGGTGGCCGACAGCTTCAACCGTCGCTTCTTCCCGATCTCTAAGGACCAGCCTCGGGTGAGCGCCAGCGTGCGAGCAGCCTGCGGGCGGAGGGTGGTAGCGCAGAAGGGGTTAGCTTGACGGTTGACTAGCGAAGCACGCCCAGGAAGGTTGGTCTCACCTGAGGAACCTAAAATCGGGTTTATCTGAGTAGGAGGAAAATAAGAGGCTCTGTTGAAAGCCTGATGACTGCTTGCTTGACCAAGTGATTGGCTTGCAGGTGGAAGCCCTCAGGGTTGTCTACCCCAGGTTTGAGAGTTTGGAGAGGATTAAATGCAGAAATAGTGCCGCTGGAAGCCTTGACAGTGGGGATTCAGTGACCCTGAGGAGCCTACACTGCCTTTGAATCTGCGGAAGAGATGCTCAGTTAGCAAGCAGCGTCTCTCTTTAGCTCTGAAAGGATAAGTATGCCCAAAAAGAGCAGGCTAGAGCTCAAAGCAGTGTACTTTGATTAAAAACTCCCTTCTAGGGCCGGGGATTTAGCTCAGTGGCTTAAGCGCCTGCCTGGCAAGCGTGAGGTCATGAGTTTGACCCCGGTACCAAAAAAAAAAAAAAAAAAAAAAACCTCCCTTCTAAACTGTAATGATCACCATTACCGTCTGTTTAAAGGAGGGCGAGTTTAGGGGCTGGTTGCTATTAGCTCCCGAATTACCTAAACAATAGGAAGTTGGACTGAGCTATTCATAAGATCTAAGAGAGGAAGTTATTAAAATTGAGGAAAATCGTCCCTAACAACCCCTACTCCAAGGCCTAGTGGCTATTTTTGACAAGTGATGAGGAGGGGCTAGCCCATGATTCTTAGAAAAGGTTAAAAGAGCCAGTTCTGGTGGCACAGGCCTGTAATTCCTGCACTCTGGGAACCTAAGGCTGGACCACAAGTTTTCCGGGCAATTTAGTGACTTAATGAGTCCCTGTCTCAAAAAATAGAAAATGAGAGCTGTAACTTCATTGTGAAGGCCTAGAATTCAATCACCAGTACAAAACAAAAGAGAGAGGGGGAGGGAAAGGGAGATGACAGAAAGAAAAAAGGGAATTTTATGGAATAAAAGGCCTTAGTAGGACTTAAGACTTCTGGATATGTGATGATTAATGTTGAGTACTGTCCTTCGTAAGACCTCTAAGCTCTATGTCTGATACTAGACAAATAGATTACTTGCTTCGCTGTGCCCAAATTGAAACACCATGGCCTTGACCTTAGCACATACTAGAACTATTGAAAGCAGGAAACACCAACCCCCACCCCCACCCTGCATGGTGCCACACCTCCTGTAATCCCAGCCCGCAAGAGGATTGACATGAGTTTGAGACCAGCCTGGGCTACATAGTGAGCTCAAGGCCAGCCTGGACTGCAGAGAAAGATCCTGTCTCAACGCAGCAACAAAGCAGAAATCTATCTTTGGTTTAGAAAGATAAAAGTATAACTATAGTATTTGGAAACACTGATAGGTGAGTGAGAATTGTTGCACTGGGTACCTAGAGAGCCCTCATGGATGCAAGACCTCAAAAGTGTTTTCATATCCTGCCCTGCAGGTCCTCTTACCCCTGGCCAACGTGGCATTAATTGACTACACTCTGGAATTCCTGACAGCCACAGGTGTACAGGAAACCTTTGTCTTTTGCTGTTGGAAGGCTGCTCAAATCAAAGAACATTTACTGTAAGGCCCTGTGATGTTTCTTTCCATGTTTTACCATCTCGCTGTAGTTTTTTCAGGATGGATGTAACTGAGTAAAGGGAAATGCCAGGAGGAAGATAACGCCATCTGTAGATCCCATAGTAGGGGCTAAGGGTGTTTGCTTCACTTATGAGGTGAGCAGCTGTTGCTCTGTGTCTGTACATTTGGAGGTTCCTGTGACAAAAATTGGACTAACACTTGTACCAGTCAATGCCTGGAATCTCAGCTACTCAGGAAACTGAGGCAGGAGGTCTTTTAAGCCCAGGACTTCAAAATCAGCCTGGGAAATGTAACAAGGGGCTGTATGTCCCCTCTCCCCCAAGACACTTAGGTTTATCTGAGTCTTACGTAGGATTTTGCTTCTTATTGAATGTTTCTAATAGGTAAGGTATTAGAATAACATCTTTGTTTTCCCACTGAGTTTCCCAGTATTATCTGTTCCTCCCCTCAAGGACAAGAATGAGCTCTTTTTCATCTTTGTATTCCCACGGCCTGATGTAGCGTCACACATGTAAAAAGCCCTTCACAAATGTTTGATAAACTCTTGGGAAAGAGTAAATCTCAGGAATTTATGGAAGCTTAGGAAATAAAGACTAGCTGTTAGTATGGTCACCATTAGACAGTTCCTGACTTGGACATGGGAACCTCAGAGGAAAGATGACATAGGCAGTATGTTCCCAAAGGTCTTTTAGACCCTAGGTTCCATCAGGATTTGGCAACAGAGGTTAAGGCATAGAGAGAAAATAACTATATTTCTCTAACCCATAAAACAGAACTAATGGCACAATGTTGAAGCATTAATTATAGTTCATAAATCTCTTTGAAGTTGAGGACGCTGGCTGGCACCCAAAAAAGCCATAAAGAAGGAATGTGAATGCCGAATGGGGGAGGGGAGGGAAGGTCCACGTGATCTTTATTTCCTTTACCCTGTTCTTCCGGTAGGGAATCTAAGTGGTGCCGCCCTACATCCCTCAATGTGGTTCGAATAATCACATCCGAGCTGTATCGATCGTTGGGAGATGTCCTCCGTGACGTGGACGCCAAGGCCTTGGTACGCTCTGACTTCCTACTGGTTTATGGAGATGTCATCTCAAACATCAACATCACCAGAGCCCTGGAGGAGCACAGGTCAGGATGGGAGTGTGGCAGAGATGCAGGTTTGGGACCAGCAGAGCCCCAAGGCCGCTCTTCTGCAGCTGTCTCCCTCCTATCCTTCATAGGTTGAGGCGGAAGCTAGAAAAAAATGTATCTGTGATGACGATGGTCTTCAAGGAGTCATCCCCCAGCCACCCTACTCGTTGCCATGAGGACAACGTGGTAGTGGCTGTAGATAGCGCCACAAACCGGATTCTGCACTTCCAGAAAACCCAGGGCCTCCGGCGTTTCTCATTTCCTCTGGTGCGTGGGTACCTGAGGATCCCAAGCTGGGAAAGTAACCAGCTTCAGAGGGGAGACAGGTTAATAAAAGTCCCTGTGTCTCTCCCCAGAGTGTGTTCCAGGGCAGTGGAGATGGCGTGGAAATTCGATATGATTTACTAGATTGTCACATCAGCATCTGCTCTCCTCAGGTGAGTGCTTAGGGCTAGGGTCCTACGACCAGAGAGTGGAATTCTGAGGGTCCATTGCTGCCTGCTCAGAAAGCCAGAGTATATGTCACTCTTTTTCTTAGCTGTTGTAAAACTGAAAGGTGCCTTTATCTTGTCCCTGGTATATCAGGAACCTCTTTGGGGTCTTGGCCTCATTGAGCTGTCATGGGTTTGTTTCATTTTGTTTGCCTTGAGGCAACTGGGGAGTGAACACAGGGCTTCCTGTGTGTCAGCCCACCGCTCCCCCACTGAGTTACACCCCTTTGCTGCCTCTGGTGACAGGGCTCTGGGGGAAGGCTCACTGTTTCCAGAGAACTTTAGCCCAGCTCACTTCCACCCGCAGGTGGCTCAGCTCTTCACAGACAACTTTGATTACCAGACTCGAGATGATTTTGTGCGAGGCCTGCTAGTGAACGAGGAGGTAAGAAAACACCTCAGTAGAAGACTAGGATGGGACTGCCTTTGATCTCACCCCTTCTAGGTTTCACTGAGGCTTACGAAAGAGGAAGGTACCTGAGAGGCTGGGGAAGACAGTCCTCCAAGAAACCTGCTCTTTGGCTGTAATAATGAAATGCAAAGGAAATTGAAGAGGCTTAAAAAAGCATTGTGCAGTACTTGGGATATTTGTCCTCTGTCACCTTCCCGTATCTCGGGTGACCTCCCTTCCCTCTCATTCAGATCCTGGGGAACCAGATCCACATGCATGTAACGACTAGAGAATATGGTGCCCGGGTCTCCAACCTGCACATGTACTCTGCCGTCTGTGCTGACGTCATCCGCCGCTGGGTCTACCCCCTTACTCCAGAAGCCAACTTCACTGACAGCGCCACCCACAGCTGCACGCACTCCCGCCACAACATCTACCGGGGGCCCGAGGTCAGCCTGGGCCACGGCAGCATCCTGGAGGAAAACGTGCTCCTCGGCTCTGGCACTGTCATCGGCAGCAACTGCTTCATCACCAACAGTGTCATTGGCCCCAGCTGCCAAATTGGTGAGCACAGGAGGACCATCGAGGCGGCATCCTAGGAACAGGACTCTGGGGGCTGTGTTATGTGCAGAAGCGAGGATGGACACACGAGGGAGCCCTTGGCAATGAGAAACTAGGGTAGAACTACCTTTAAAAAGGAGGGAACAAGGACCTGACAACTGACGCTCAAATGAGTCTTCACATTAGTGTACCCCATATTTACATTCAGAACCAAGTGGGTAATTCACACACAACAATAACCTGTTCAGTGAGTCGCTGTTTACAAAGGGCTTTTACATACAATAGTTATTTCATTCGCAAAAGCCCTGAAGGAAGGTATCATTTATCCCTAATTGACAAACCTACTCAAAGAGGTTGTCTTACTCAAGGTCACAGTTGATAAACAGCCAGTACCACCAAGTACTGGCACATGCTTGTAATCGCAGTACTCAGGAAGCTGAGGCAGGAGGGTTATCACAAGTTTGAGGCCAGCCCGAGCTACCTAGTGAGTTCAAGGCAAGATTCTGAGGGAGGAGAGTCAGTGCCGAGACTTGAATTCTGGGTATTCTGGTTGTAAGTCCAGGATTCTTTTTACTCATCCATAATTGCCTAGCTGACCTCTTGGTAACTCACTTTGACTGTGGGCATGTGCTGCCTCTAATGGTACTGTCTCTTTAAAAGAACAACAGTTGAAATTCAGATTCTAAAATGTCCAAGAAGAAATGGCATTAGCTGATTCTAATAAGGTTACAGCTCTACTAATAGACTTTAATTTGATTCTGATAAGGTTCTTAAGTTCATCCCCAGAAATCTTGAAGGTTCTCAGACTCTGAAGCCCCATGGGCAGTCTGTAATGGCCCTAAGGTTGACAGAGGAGAGTGGGCTGAGTGGTGTTCTGTTACCAGGGTTATGCCTGGAGCTTGAGTGATCTTTCCATGCCTTGGGGTCTGGCATCTCAGGGCCAGTGGGAACTGGGCTGGTGTCCCTGCAGCCGTGTCCTGCATGAAGGGTTGTGGGCTGTCGATTGAGCAGTGACTGACCGGGAATCCTCATCCTGAGCCAGGTGACAATGTGGTCCTGGACCGGGCCTACCTGTGGCGAGGTGTGCGAATAGCTGCTGGATCCCAGATCCATCAGTCTCTGCTCTGTGACCATGCCGAGGTCAAGGAACGAGTGACTCTGAAGCCACGCTGCGTCCTTACTTCCCAGGTGAGATGTGCTTCACACTGCACACGAGCCTTGAACAGCGACCTTCCTGGTGCTCCAGCCTGAATCGAGAGTCCCAGTCCAGTGGTTTCATTTACCTTCTGTTTGGTTCAGTAAAAACGGCTCATTCTCCCCATCAGGACACTTTTTCTCAGCGTGCTGAGCTGACGGGTCTCATCCACTTCTGTCTCTGCCCAGGTGGTAGTCGGTCCAGATACCATGCTGCCGGAGGGCTCGGTGATCTCCTTACACCCTCCCGACACAGAGGAAGAGGAGGATGACGGCCAGTTCAGTGATGATTCTGGGGCCAACCAAGAGAAGGAGAAAGCGAAGCTGAAAGGTGTGAGGCTCCACAGGTGTGGGGTGTCCGTGCATCTCCGCCCCCGAAGAACCCCAGTTTCCTCCCAGGGGATCCCGCTTCCACTGGGGCCTTTCTAAAGCTCGGGGCCTTTCCCAGGTTACAACCCAGCAGAAGTGGGCGCTGAGGGCCAGGGCTACCTCTGGAGAGCTGCAGGCACGAACTCGGAGGAGGAGGAGGAGCTGCGGCAGAGTCTCTGGGGTAAGCCAAGCCTCCGGCCGGCCCGAGCCAAACAACTGGAAGAGTAGTGAGTCCTTTGGGGTTCATTCCTCGGGTGCAGTGCTCTCCAACAGTCACTCTTCTTAGCATTCTTTTCCTTACCTTTCTTGGGTTCTCAGGACTCACGATCAACATGGAAGAGGAGAGTGACACTGAAAGTGAGAGAAGTATGGACTCGGAGGAGCTGGACAGCCGGGCAGGCTCCCCTCAGCTGGATGACATCAAAGGTGAGTAGCTTGGGCAGCAGGGGCTGACACAGGGACAACCTGCATTTCACCTGCATCACCTGGCCAGAGACTCAAGTTCCTCGCAGAAAGGCTTTGGCATAACGTCAGGACCGATGGCAAGCCAAGTGTTGTGGGATGATGGTGGCCTATGAATTTCTTCTTCCTCTTTAGTGTTCCAGAATGAGGTCCTGGGAACATTGCAGCGAGGCAAAGAGGAGAACATTTCTTGTGACAATCTAGTCCTGGAGATCAACTCTCTCAAGTAAGAGAAGCCTCTCCCTGTTCTGCCTTCCTTTGGGCAATTCTAGGTATTTAGATTCTCTCCCAAATGTTTCTTTACCCAGAGATAAGCCTCTTCTACCCATGACCCAAAGGGGAAAGGCCACAAGTATTTGCAGCAGGGAAGGCATCAGGTTCTACCTTAACATAGACTCCCCTTCCGCACCCTGCTCGCTGATCTCCTTGCCAGTGGGTGTCACAGCCCCGGTATCACCTGTCTCACACAGGTACGCCTACAACATTAGTCTAAAGGAAGTGATGCAGGTCCTGAGCCACGTGGTCCTGGAGTTCCCGCTGCAGCAGATGGATTCACCACCCAACCCAGCTCGCTACTGTGCCCTGCTGCTTCCTGTGAGCAAAACTTGGGGCTGGCTGCAGGGGGTTGGTGGAGACAGACACACATTAGTGCTGTGCTTGACTTGAAAAGAAATCAAGAGTAATTGATCTTGTCTTAGGTTGTTGTGTTATTTCTGGTTCCTTTCTGCTTCTCTCTGGAAGCTCATTAGATTCCAGAGCAGCCTTGGCTGGTCTCGAGGAGTAAGGTTGGGTTCAACCCTGAGTAACCTTTGAGACTGGAGAATTCGGACAGCACCAGGACCCCAAAAGGATTCTCAGAAATAGATCTGGACTCCTGGCCTGGTGGCTTGCACTGATAGCCTAACTCCTTGGGAAGTGCTGAAGCAGGAAGATTGCTTGAATTCAGGAGTTCAAGGCCAGCCTGGGCAACAACAGTGGGACTCCCATTTCAAACCAACAAACAATAACTCAACAACAAATAATTGACTTGGAATCAAGTGTGGTGGTACATGCCTGTAACCCCAGCACTTGGGAGGCTGAGGCAGGAGGATCACTGCAAGTTCAAGGCTGGCCTGGGCCACATAGTGAGTTCAAGGCCAGCCTAAACTACATAGGAAGACCCTGTCTCAAAAAAAAAAAAAAAAAAGAATAGACTTGGAACTTGAAAGTGATTCCACTCAGAACAAGTTCAGCCTCAAGGCTGCGGATGGGTATTCAAGGCAGCCTATAGCATCCGATCCCTTTTGCCTCCCCTGGGAAAGCTCTTTTCCCCAGCCATGCTGCCAGCACCTCCCTCCTGTCTCTGTAATTCCATGGGGCCTGTGTTGTCTCCTCTTGTCTTCCCACGTCATGAAAAAGACCCATTTTACCAACACCTGCTCACAGGTGTAAGTGTACTCCTTTCTTCCATAGCTGCTCAAAGGCTGGAGCCCCGTTTTTAGGAACTATGTAAAGCGCGCAGCTGACCATTTGGAAGCGCTGGCGGCCATCGAAGACTTCTTCCTGAGGCACGAAGCGCTCGGAACTTGCATGGCCAAGGTGAAAATCAGGTCAAACCTCGGGCTCCTGCATTTGCTTTCAAACCAGCCTCGTGACTCCCAGGGAGACTCGAAAGCAAGGACGCCATGAGTCCAGCATGGAGCTGGACTCGCAGCCCCAGCTGCCTTATGGTGCTTACTGATTAGGACCAGGATGGTAGGAGCAGGGCGGCTGTTTGGCCGCTGGCCTGGTGATGTGCGGTGTGCTCCCCAGCAGTAGTGGCCACAGTTCTCCCTGACCCATGGCTGCCCACGCATGAGATGTGCTGAGGGCCCAGTGTGGCACCATGGTCCTGCCACCTCTTCCCCATTAGGCATTGTTCCTGTGGCACTCTACAGAGCCCTGAGTCCCCCTTTGTGGCCGTCTGCAGGTGCTGATGGCTTTCTACCAGCTGGAGATCCTGGCCGAGGAAACCATCCTGAGCTGGTTCAGCCGCAGGAACATAACTGACAAAGGCCAGCAGCTGCGCAAGAATCAGCAGGTGAGTCACACTGTCCTTCCGTGAGGCCACTGCCCCACCAGGACCCCAGACCAGGGGGCTGTGGTGATGGGAGCTGAGGAAAAGAGGTACGCGCTGCTCCCCAGCAGCTCTGCTGTCTGCTTCCTTCAGCTGCAGAGGTTCATCCAGTGGCTAAAAGAGGCAGAGGAGGAGTCATCTGAGGAGGACTGAGGCCGCACTTCTGCTCCCATGTGACCACAGCTGCCTGCCTGGCTCCTGGGACTGAAGCAGTAGGAGCTGCAGGAAGAGCGCAAGCACTATCCAGGCTGGGACTCAGGGTGCACAGGCGGAACCACAGTATTCTCTCCACGCCAGCGACCTGAGCCCTCATCCTGTCCCAGGATCAGGATGGGAGTGGGGCTGAAGGACGCTCCTGCCCAGGGAGGGTGAGGCCAGCCCTGCAGCCGAGGAAGGAGACCCAGCTTTGTACTCCGGGTTCCCTCAGGGACAGCAGAGGGCAGCTGGCCCTCTCTGCTGCTTGCATTTGTTAATATTAAACAGAGACAGAGGTCTGTTCGTTGTGCCACAGTTGGGGACCTCTGACAGGGCTGCAGTTCCCCTTAACCCTGGGGGCGGCCGCCAGGTGGTGCTGTGATGCCTCCCTGGTGAATACATCCTGTCTGGCCGGCAGCAGAGAGCCTGCTGCTTGGCAGCCTCTGTGGACCAGTCTGTCCTGGGGTGGTACCAGAAGGCAGTGTTCCAGGGACCTGTGCGTCCCTCTCCTGGGCCTTTTCCAGTGGACCCAGAACCAGTCCTGTCAGGGAAGCAGGACCAACTCTATCCTGAAGATAAAGAAATGCACTCAAAGCTAAGGACTCAAACCTCTGCATAGAGCCCTGTGCTTCCACATGCTGTGTCAGTGAAGGGGAAGTCGCCCCTGGGAGCAAGTGAAGCTTAATGCCCGTAAGAAGGCAGGAAGGTGCTGAAAGTGTGCTTTCCCTTACCACCCAGGGTAGCGGGACTGCCTTTCTGCTAAATGGTACTGTGTGTTTTCCCGTTTAACCCTTGAGGCAGCCTGTGTGCTGGGTCTTGTCATTTTTGAATGAGCCCCCCCCCAAAAAGTCACACAGCTTGTCATTGGGAGAGCCTGGATTTGACGCTGAGCCTTAGACCACAGTGTGTCACCTTGCTGCCTTGTCTCCTTTAACCCCAGCCCCGAGGCATGTCCTGTATCTCCCTTATGGGCTCTTGGTTGCCTTCATATAAAACAAGCTGGTGATGTATTTCCTCTATTGATACATTGTTCCACAAATATTGTTGTAACAAGTGGCATCCTATCCTAAGACAGGGCAGGTAAAATGGGTGCGTTGGTTTCAGCTGAGTGAAGAGAATAAGCCGAGGAAGAAGATCTCTAGCTCTACTTGCGGGCACAAAGGCATTCTGGGCATTTCTACAGAGGAAGTACAGGCCGGCCAGGGCTGGGCTTCATTTCAATGAACCCAAGTTTGAGGCTTAGCAGGTACAGAATCTAATGTCCAAGGAGCATGTGAAGGTAGTGACGACCTAATGGGACAAGTAAAGTAACAAGCATCTTTGATCTGTAGCAAATTGGTGACCACTCAGAAATGGCCTGTAGGACTTTCTAGGAAAGAAAAAGGTTCCTTCCAGTAGGGCTCATTACGGAAAGCTTTACCAAATAGTGATGCTGAGGTGGCCTGAAAAGTAAAAAATGTTCAGAAGGGCACATTCAAAGCCACGCTGGGCATGGTGGTGGACACCTGAGAGCCCACATGCTTACGAGGCTGAGTTTGAAGGAGCACAAGTTCAAGGCCCACCTGGGCAATTTTGTCTCCATCTCAAAATTTAAAAGAGGCGGGCCAGGGATTTAGCTCAGTGGCTTAAGCGCCTGCCTGGCAAGCTTGAGGTCATGAGTTTGATCCCCGGTACCAAAAAAAAAAAAAAATTTAAAAGAGGCTGGGGATATAGCTCAGTGGTCGATCACTTGCCTGTCGCATGGGAGGTTCTGAGTTCAATTCTTAGTACCCCACTGCACACACACAGCACAAGATTTCCAATTAGGTATGGAATGTTCAGGATTCCCCCCCACCCTGCTCCTCCCAAAACCCCCATTAAAATGCCAGTCAAGAGATTCTAAAAGGACAATGAAGTGATTGAGAAACACTAATCTTTTGGAAAGTGGGAGCATGGAAGGTGACTTGGAGTTCTATTCTTACACATTAGAGTGGTTACTGACAAGCCGGTGTGCACTCCAGAACCAAAAAAGGCTCAGAACCGCACAGCAGTTCAAGGATTAGGGTTGGGGTAAAGGGAAGTTGCACAAAGATCCATATAAGAAAAAGCTGTCCCCCACCCCATCCCTTTTGGATCTAAGTGATGGAGCCTTACTTCTCGACAATGTGTAGGAGATTTCAGTCTTTGGGAATGGTCGATCCTTAAGGTCGGCCTGAGCGCCCGATAAAATGAATGAGAAGTCTGCAAAATGCCGAGGTGTCCAGGAGAACTCCTATCACCTGCAGGCACAGTGGGGTGCATATTAGGCTGAAAATGAGTGAAGTAAATGGTGTGGTGGTGCCTGCCTGTAATCCCAGAGACAGGCCGAGAGGGTTTCAGTGAGTCCAGCCTGGTTAATTGAGCGACTTGGTGAAACTGTCTCTAAGGGACTGGGGAGGTAGCTCTGTGTCAGGGCCCTGGGTTCAGTCCCTAGTACTAAACAAACAAAAAAAAGTACACGATATGAATGAACAGAACAACTACGGGGAGAAAGGGCCTGTGAATGCTGCCGTTTCTTGTTTCCCATGGAGGTGTCTTCACTTCACTATGTGACAGTGAAACCTGTTACTAAGCCTTGTACCTAGAGCTTCCGGTCAGCTTTTCAGTATCTCTTACAAGTACAAAGGAGCGAAGGTCCCTCAAACAGGAAAGGCAGAGGCCAAAACAAAGAGAAAACTGAAACCATAAAAATGATGGTAAACTATGTGTGTGTGTAAGGGTACAGGTACCATTATTCTCAAGACTCAAGATAACTGAAGAAAATGCTATGAAAAGAATTGGGGAATAAAGAGTTCTTACAACCTAGCCAGTTGTGGCACATCTGTAATTCCAGCTAGGTGGGAGTCTGGGGCAGACTGCAAATTTGTACCCTGGGAACTGGAGGACTACAGAATCAAATGCAGGAGACAGTTCTGTTTCATTGTAGTTGTGTCTACAAGGTTATTAGATTTTAAATCATGGGTATTTTACCTATCAAATATCTAAATGCTTTTAAGTATTCGATGGGTAAATGGTTAGAAAATGTATAGATAATGAGATTTTCAAATGATGAAATTATTAAAAAGTAAAAGGACATGGATGATAAAGGAGAAAAGGATAAGAAAGTCAAGGACCAGCTGAGTATGGGGACATGCTTAGAGTCACAGCACTCCAAGGCTGAGGCAGGAGGATCCCAAGTCCAAGTTTGAGGTGAGGCAGTTGGAAAACAGACCCTCAAAAAAAGGGGGAGAGGAAGAAAAAAATCATCTATCTAAAGTCTAACATGAGCCAGGCATGGTGGTGCATTCTTGTAATCCCAGCATGGAGGCACCGAGGCAGGACTGCTCTGAGCTGAAGCCAGACTGAACTACACGGTGAAACCTTGTCTCAAAAAACTAATAATAATAATTACTCTAACATCAAATGAGTTGCAGAGAGACTAGGAATAATAATATGTTATTCAAGAATCATTTTTTAAAATGGACACGGGAGGGGCTGGGGATTTAGCTCAGCAGGCATAAGCACCTGCCTGGCAAGTGTAAGGTCATGAGTTTGATCTCTAGCACCAAAAAATAAAAATAAACATAAAAATAAAAAATAAAATGGACACAGGGGTTGTAGCTAGGTGTGAAGGCCCTGCAGCCAGTCCTCAGAACTGCAGAAGAATACTTCAGGAGAAAATAGAATTGATGAATTACCTAATAGAGGCAGTTGAGTGAATAAAATGTATATTGAAAAACTTAGTTTATGTGGGAAGAATTAATGATAGGTGGGGCTGGGGATTTAGCTCAGTGACTTAAGTGCCTGCCTGGCAAGCGTGAGGTCATGAGTTCAATTCCCGGTTTAAAAAAAAAATTGTAAAAAGAATTAATGATAGGTATAATACATTTTCAAAAAGCAAAAGACCAAAGGATTAATGCCAGGAAAAACAATTGTAAAGGTGCCAGGCATGATGGCACACACCTGTAATTCCAGCACTTGGGAGGCTGAGGCAGGAGGATTGCTTTGAGTTTGAGACTAACCTGGGCTACACATTGAGATCCTGTCTCAAAACAAAAAAAATTGTTTCTTTTTTTTGTACCAGGAATCAGGACCTTGCACTTGCCAGGCAGGTGCTGTGCCACTGAGCAATGACCCTGACCCCAAAAGATTGTTTCTAATAAGTACATTTAACAGTACTCATAGTGGAAATAATGGCACCTGGGCATTGGGGGTGCATAGCTGTAATCCCAGCACTTGGGAGACTGAGACAGGGGGATTACCATGAGTTCAAGGCCAGCCTGGACTAGACAGTGAGACCCTATCTCAACGAGAAAACAAGTATAAAACAGTAATGGCAATTGAGATTACATTTAATCAAAAGGTGTGATTTCAGTTTTGGGTTTTTTATTGTTGTTGTTGGCTGAAGTCTTTTATTAACTCTTAGTTACTTGTCTTCTGGTTTGTTAAAGTAGTAAATCAGGTAATACTTGCCACAATAATGCCTATCAAAGTGCCTGACCAGAAAAACTCCAGCTCCACATCTGAAGGGCACTCTCGAAGAAGAGGACTGATTTTGCCATTTTCATCCACATTATGGTATTTTACAAAAGCGAACTTAACTTTCTCTTATGCTTATTCTTTTTGGGAGTGGTATAAGCTTTTTTGGGGTGGGGGACCAGGGATTGAACTCATGCCCTCGCACGCTTATCCTGCTGAGCTATATCCCTTCCCCCCCCTTCTGCCTTTTCTTAGCACCACCACAGAATCTTAACACAAGATGTGGAGTGGACTCCTTTGAGTGTTGTAACCAAAGTATGTCCATCTCCCAGTTGCTTACCAGCAAAGATCAGCCTTTGCTGATCAGGAGGAATTCCTTCTTGCCCTCTATCTTGGCCTTTACATTTTCTATAGTGTCCCAGGGTTCAACCTCGAGGGTGATGGTTTTCCCTGTAAGGGTTTTTACGAAAATTTGCATCTTGGCAGTAGTTCTACCACAGAGCAAATCTGGAAGCTAATTTCAGTATTTTAAGTGAATACAAGGTAGAAGACAGATCAATATCCATCAAAACAGGAAATCAATATGCAATGTTTAGAATCCACAAATCAAAGAATAGTAATATGAATGAAAAAGTATTATGGAGGTGAGAAGGAAAATGAAAGAAGATCCCTGTTTTTTGTTAAAAGTTTTAATATTATTTGGTTATGCATACATATTACTTCAATAAAAAAATTTAGCTGGACGTAGTGGCACATGCCTATAAATCCAGTACTGTATGAAGCTGAGGCAGGAAGATCAACAGTATGAGTCGAGTCTGGGCAATCTAGTAACTTAGAGCCTGTCTCATAATTTCAAAATAGCAACCTGGGATATAGCTCAGTGGCACAGCACCTGCCTAGCAAGTGTGAGGCTATGAGTTCAATTCCCAGTACCAAAAAAAAAAAAAAAAAAAAAAAAAAAAAAAAAAAAAAAAAAAAAAAAAAAAAAAAAATCAAATGCTTGGAGATGTAGTTTAGTGTGAAGGCTATGGGTTCAAGTACTGAAAAAAATAAAAACTAAAGCGAAAGATAGAAAGTGAAAATACATAATGTGTGTACAGCAGCTAACAAGTGGGTTCATTTGACAAGAATCAAAAATCTGGCCAAGGTGTAATGAGACAAAGACTGAACAGGTAGGTTGAGGTTAAGATTTCGAAGGGCTTTGAACACGAGGCTCAGGATATTTGTAAGGCATCTGGGAACCTTGGGGTGGCAGTGGCCACATTGGGTGGGGCCCACACTTGTTACTGTCACCTACAGGCTTATCCAGCCCTCCTAGGCCCTTCGAGGCTCACTTACATCTTCCTCCCATCACAACATATTTTCTGTCCTCAAATGTGGCAAGTTTATTTCAGCCCTGAGCCCTTCCATTCGGCTGTGACTTCAGCCTGGAATACTCTCCCCCAGAAGAGGTCTTTCCTGTCCACCCAGAACTTGCTCCTGCTCCATCACCTCGCTGCATTTTATTTCTCTGTAGGGTGTCCTTCTGAGGAGGGTACCTGGTTGCAAGCCTGTGCAATTGCTTCTAGTAGGTCCTGCTGCTGCTATCTCATGCACAATGCCTTGTACATAGTAGACGCTGAATATTTATTAAAGCAACTGAACAAAAAAGGAATTAATCGCTGAGGACCGAGAGGTCTGTTAGGAAACAAGCATGCCTAGTCCTGGTTTGAGACGTATGTCCAGTCACACACACACATCCACTCAATCTTCACTCAGTCAAAGTGGGAAACCTCTATGCACCTGGACGCTGAGGTGACTAAGAAAAATCAGAACGCGGGCCGGGGATTTAGCTCAGCAAGCGTGGCAAGCGTGAGGTCGTGAGTTCGATCCCCGGTACCAAAAAAAAAAAAAAAAAAATCAGAACGCGAGCCTGTTCTTCCCTCGAGGACCTATATAGTCCTTCTCAGCAGACCCCAAAGGGCCATGTGGAGGCCACTTTCCCGGGATCCACAGTCAAGAGCTTCAGATCCACCCGCCTGCCCCAGTCCATCTCTGGGCACCCTGGCATTCACCTACCGTCCCCCTCCCGGTCTGCAAGGGCCTCTAGAGTCAGAAGCCAGAAAGGTGGGAGAAGGGAGACGCCGCGGTGAGCCCTCCGCTGCCTCCTCCCAATGGCCTGGGGAGGCCATCTGCCGGGGAGGCCAGCGCGGCTGGGAGACTGAAGGGGCGGGGCTTTCTGAATGGGGCGGGGGCTCTGGGCGGGCCGTGGGGCGGAGCCTCTCGGACGGGGTGGAGCCTCTGAGCGGGGCGGGGGGAGGGGAGAGGCGCGCCGCAGCCTGGAGCCGGGAGGGCCGCGGCCACCGGAAGAGTCGCGGTCGCCAGCCCAGCCGGGAGAGTGGGCAGCGGAAGCGGCGGCGGCGGGCGGCGCTGGGACCCGGAGGCGGCCCGAGAACAAGGGAGCTGGCGCCGCAGCCGGGCGCCGAGCGGGGCTGAGCCGCTGGGCCGCGCAGCCGAGCGAGCGCCACCGTCACCGCCACCTCTACCGCCGTCCGCCGGCGTCCGAGAGGCCCGGCCCGGCTGCCCGAGCAGGCCGCGCGTGGGCCGCCGGGCCCGAGGCCGGAGCCATGGGCGAGACCAAGATCATTTACCACCTGGACGGGCAGGAGACACCGTACCTGGTGAAGCTGCCCCTGCCCGCCGAGCGCGTCACCTTGGCGGACTTTAAGGGTGTGCTGCAGCGACCCAGCTACAAGTTCTTCTTCAAGTCTATGGACGACGACTTCGGGTGAGGATGGCCCCCGCCCCTCCCTACCCCACCCCTCCCCACTCCCGGGAGCCCCGGTCCACTCCCAACACCTCCCTCGCCGTACTGGCGTCTCCCCTCGGCGCAGGGCCGCGTTGCTCCGGGCTCCCGCACCCGGGCGTGCTCGGGTGTCGGGGTCCCAGCCCCTCCCGGGACTCTCTTCATTCACTTCTCGCCTCCCCCGTGTTTAAGAGGGCTGGGGGCTCTGATTGCCTCCCCCAAGGCAATCAGAGTTCCTTCCAGGCGAGCCCCCTCCTTTCTCCCTCCCCAGGAGCCGTGGACCACGTAGACACACCCCCTCCACCCTATCCCAAAGCCACAGTCCCCAACCCTCCTCTCTCCGAGGATTCACCTTTTCAGCGTAGACTTGGGGTGTTCGGCACGGGGCTGCCCCGTAACTCAGAGCCATATTTGGAGGATCCTGCCTTCGAGGGCTATGCTATGGGACTTTGAACAGAAAGAGGGGACGTTGGGGTGCTTCACACCAGGCTGGGAGCCAGAGCCTGCAGACCTGGTGTTTATTTCGCTGTACTCCCTTTTCTCTGTGCGCTGATCGCGGTGTTGTCAGTCAAGAGAGCGGAGTTTCTGACCCTGAGAGGAGTGTGTGCCACCTCTCCCCCACTAACCTAGGTGCAGATTTCCGCTCTGGATTGAGAGCTTTTCCCTCCCTCCATATGGTGGCCCAGGGAGGGACGTTGGAATGAACCTTCCAGCTTGGAGAGAACCAGGAAGAGTCTCTCAGTGTTCTCCATTTTCCCGTCCCTAGCGGAGTCCTCTCGTCCACCCAGCTGTAGAGTTTGGGACAGTTTGGTAGCAGCCACTGCCCCTTTAAGAGGGGCTGGAATGTTGGAGCCAGAAGATTCTGTAGCAGCTGGCTTGGGAGGGGGAGCCTGGCTGATACACACACACACACACACACACACACACACACACACACACAAAACTCCCAGGGGACTGGGGGAGGGGGAGGCCCCCACACTCACAGGGCGCTGGGCCTGGAGGCGCGGTGGGGAAAGGCCTTGTGGGGTCCGCCAGGCCTGCAGGCGGCCACTCCAGTCCTAGCCTGAGGCCTGCACTGTTCTTTGCAGCTGAGGCCCCAGAGTAGGGAGGGGAGACCTTTTCTTCTCAGTGTTCATTGGTCTGGCTCCTCTCCCAAGACCCCAGCCCTCCTGGCCCCAGGAAGCAAGCACCTTCTGTCTTCCGCCTAGCTTGTTTGCTGTCACCTTCTGTCCCGCACCTCAGCATCAATGAGCCCGTGAAATCGTGTGTGTGTGTGTGTGTGTGTGTGTGTGTGTGTGTGTGTGAGAAAGTGCTTTGTACAGTGGAGGGAGTACTACCTTATGTAGCTCTTCCGTACTCTTGATTCTGTTGTTCCTACCCTGGAGTGCAGACTCCCAGGCAGGGCGATGATTGTGTCAGTGCCTGATTGGCAGCTTCTCAGGAGCATCCATCTGGAAGGCCTTGGGGGTGGGTGCTTCTGCCCTGCCAGAGAAAATAGGGTGGCAGGGAACCGAGATACTGCCTCAGGGCATGGGCTGCAGGGAAATCAACCAGAATTCTCGGCAGCTGCTATCTTGAGGGGCAAGTCTCTGTCTCTCTGTGCCTGTGTCTCAGTCCCTCACCTTGCTCTGCCTCCTAGCAGACCTCCCAGGGCTACCTCCCACTCTCCCAGGGTGGCTGTTGAGTCAGGCCTAACTACAGTTACAAGAAATTCACCATTACATTCACTTACTGTATACTTCATATTTTTTAACTCTACTGTCAGTATACTTGTTTTTTTCTTAGCTTAACTAATAATATGAAATCAGGTCTGATTTTCTTTTTACATTTCTTTCTAAAATACGTTATAGTGCCAGACACTGTGGTACACTTCTGTAATTTCAGCTACTCCAGAGGCTGAGACAGAAGTATCTTAAAAATTTTTTTTTTTTTTTGAGACAGGGTCTTACTTTGTAGTGCAGGCTGGCCCCTTGAACTTACTATGTAGCTAACTCTGGCCTCAAACTCACAGTGATTCTCCCGCAAAAGAATCTTAAATTTGAGGCCAGCCTGAGAAGCTTAGTGAGATCCTGTCTCAAAATAAAAAAGAAAAGAATCTGGGCATGTAGCTCAACGGTAGAGCACTTGTGTACATGCCCAAGACCCTGGGTTTGATCCCTAGTATAAATAAATAAAAATATGTTACAAATAAATGTCAAACTGAGTAGCATTTATCATGTGCCACTAAAGCCATCTTGCACACATCAGTGGTACTTGAAGCACCCTTTGCAAAATAATTGGAGATGGCAAGGTTAAGAACAATGCTAAAAATGGAGTGGCAGAGATTGATTGACTGACTAATTGACTGATTTTATACAAAGACAGCTAACTGAGCAGGTGACCTGGTGGTAGGGCCATCTCATCACAGAGCATCAATAGCTAGGGAGCATATACACAGTATATTTCACTTATTTTACAAATGCTTTGGTGCTTATTGTATGCTGGACACTGATCTAAATGCCTTGCAAATCTTTACTCACTGAATCCTCATATCAGCCCCATGAAATAGGTGGTAATAACCCTACTTTCCAAGTGCGGGAACTGAGGCACAGAAAGCTTGAATTACTTGCCCCAAATCACCTAACTAGTAAGTGACAGATCTCCGTTCCACTTCAGGAATCTGGCTGCAAAGCCTAAATCCTTAATCACACAGTCGGAGGTGTGATTGTTATCAACCTCTTATGGAGCTCCTCTCCAGGGAGATAGTAACCCTTGGCAAACTGGGGAGGTGATAAGGATGACACCTGTGCAAGCCCAGATCAGGGGAGGAGGCTGCTGTCCCTCCAGTCTCAGCCTCACCCGCCGAGTTGCAGCCCAAGGATGCTGCAGTGTGTGGGGGTAATTCTCCTGTTGTAAGCTTTGGGTAACAGGAAAGGTAAACACTGTCAGCACCAGGATAGGGTGAAACTGAGACAGGAGAACTAAGAGAGCTAAGTGGCCATGGCTGTTTTATTTAGCCTTGAGCCAGAGGAGAGGGCAGTGTAACAAGTTGGGTCACTGTTGTTCCCTCTACGTGTCATATACTGTCCTATCCCTGGGCCTCCTACTTGGAGCAGTCTTCTTCCTGTCTCCTGCAAGTCTGAAGTTTCCTGTTCTGCAGCTCAGACTTTTCTGTGAGAATCACCATGGCGCTTTATCCCTCTGTCCTCACATCTCCTGATGCCGTGCTAGCAGTGCTAACGAGACCCTGACACCTAAGTAACGCACGCAGATGCCTCTCCATAGCTGTGGCTCTCGTGGCTCCAGCCTCTCCCCACCTGCAGTACACTGACATGTTCGCTCAGTGTGCGCAGCAAGTTCTAGGCCTGATGCTTCGTAAGTCTATGCCATGGCAAGCTCAGAACCCAAACCTACTGGGCTATGGAAAAAGCTTTTAAGGGGAACAAATGATGAGTAATGAGCAGGTGTGCTTGGTCTGAGTCTTAGAAACATAGACCTAGTTAAAAGAAGAGCATGGTCCAGCACTCAGGAGGCTGAAGCAGGACTGCTGTGAGTTTGAGGCCAGTCTAGGCTACAAAATGAGTTCAAGGCCAGTCTGGACTTCATAGTGAAACCCTATCTCAAAAGACAAAAACAAAGAAGAGCTGAGTGTAGTGGTGCACACCTATAATCCCATCACTCAGGAGGCTGAGGCAGGAGGATGGTTGCAAGTTTGAGACAAGCCTGAGCTACAAAGTGAGCTCAAGGCCAGCCTGAACTGCATAGCAAGACCCTGTGTCAAAAAATAAAAATAAAAAAGTAAAAACAAAGAAAAGCATAGTCTCAGCCAAAGTTGGTGGAGTATGCCTAGACTGTGGCAAGCATTTAAGAATTCATTTACCAGAATGTGACAAAGGCTTGGAAAAGTTACAAGACTTCCGTAAAATAAGAGAGAGGGTGAGAGGGAAGGAAGACGAAGAAGAAGGAGAGAGAGAGAGAGAGACAGAGACAGAGAGAGGGAGGAGGGCAGGGGAGCATGCTGTGGAACCCCGAGCCATTCAGCTTTACCACGGGGGGCCGGGGGCACAGCCTGGCTGAGGTCCTCCAGGACTGCTGAAGATCAGCTGATCGTTGTGAGTTAGCAGAGTCTCAGTGACCTGTTGGTGACCCCCAGAAAGAGAGGAAACATCTGTAGTGTGGAGCAGAGTGGTGGGGCCTGCTGGGGCAGGGAGGGGACCCAGCAGCAGTTTCCCACCACAGAGACACACTGTCCAAAACAGAGCGTATAGTCTATGCCAAGTGGTGCATGCGTCCCTTCGCCTCCGGAGCCCAGCTCCCATCCAGGCTGCAGGCCCAGGGTACCCTATGGTCAGACTGGCTGGTACGTCTGAGCCGCTTCCCCTTGGGTCTGTCTCTAGGCCGTCTGCCATGGCAAGCCCGGGGAGGATGACTTGGGCTGTGTTCTCAGGGTCATGGTGGGGTTGGGAGCCCGAGCTGGATGGGGAGGAGGAGGACAGGCTCGGCCTGCAGAGTTGGCCGCGCGTCCAAGAATGTGAGCATCGCAAGGAGCCAAGCACGTTCCTGACTCTGGGCAGAAGCTGCTGTCAGACAAGGCCGCCCGGGCTTCCCAGCCTCCCCGCTTGCCATCTGCCCTCTGATCAGAGCTCTCGACTTTTGTCGTTCTCTTCCTCCCGTCTTCCCAGCTCCACGCTCCAGGGGTATCTGACAGCCCGACAGGCCTCAAGCTTTTCCATGCCCTTCCCTGGCCCCAAACCATAGTCCATGTCAGACTTCTTGCCTTACTGCATTCCCTCAACAACCAAATTACGTGCCGTGACCACATTCCACACCCCTCACGCCCCACATCCCTGTCCCCCCAGCTCCCGGCTTGACCTGCATCCCCTCTGTCAGCATACAGGAAAGAATGTGACGAACAGTGGAAAGAGTATGGGGTTTAGAGTCAGACACACCTGGAGGTGAATTCTAGCTCTGCCATCCACTAGCTTTGTGACCCAGGACAAGTTACTGAATGCTTGCCAAGTTCCTCATTCATGAAATGCAGTTTATTTTGTCCACTCCACGAGGCTAGTGTGAAAAGCATATGTGCAAATCAGAGGGGTGGAAGACAGTGTAATAGGTAAGAATATACACTCTGATAATGTCAGGCTCTCCAGGGTTTGGATGCTGGCTCTTCCCTTGCTAGTGGTATGAACTTAGGTGAATTACTGAACCTGTTTAAGCCTGTTTTCCCCATGCGTCTCTACCCTGTAGCACTGTTGGGACTATGAAATGAAATGATACCATAGATGGTGCAGCGTAGTGCTTGACCCATTATGCTTGTTCAATAAATGAGAGCAGCCGTCACTGTTATCCTCATGGAATGAGGAAGGTGTTCAGTAAATGTATTCTTTCCTAATTTCCTGCAAGAAGGGAAGATTAACATTTGTGCACTTTTTCCCAACTTGGGGTTCCAAGGAAAGGAGAGAGTCCAGCCTGGGAAAGCTATTTTGGGGCTGGGTAAGGCACTCTGGAGGGCCTAGGGGGTGCTAAGGACAGGGATCTGCCCCTGGGAGTTCTCTATCACCTGATGATGGGGAGGACCCCAGAAAGCTGGCTGGCTCACGTGCAGGGCTGGTGGTCAGGCCTGTCCAGGCATCCCCTCCTCCTCTGGTACCATTTGATGGTACCTCCTGATGGTTGCTTGGTCCCCAGTTGAGGATGGACAGCTGGGGCTCTGAGGGCCCTCCAGGTCCACACCGGAAAGTTCTCTGACACCCCCTTTCCTGCAGAGTGGTGAAGGAGGAGATCTCTGACGACAATGCCAAGCTACCTTGCTTCAACGGCCGCGTGGTGTCCTGGGTAAGGAGCCCTCGGGTCCCATTTGCCTGTGCCCTGCTGCTGGAGCTGGGAAGGCATCGCTGAGACTGTGGCCCGGGCTTTGAGGTTTCACTGTCTGGATCTTCCTTTAGTTTTCTGGCTGCACTATTTCTTACCCCAGATTTTTAAATCTTTAATGAAAAGTGACAGCATAGTGGGAAGGGAGAGACTAAACCATACAGTGGAGACAACCCTCCCCTGCTCATCGAGACACTTGCTGTCACCTTTGGTGACCTTTGTCTAGGGTTACCCACTCACCTGCTGCAGTGACCCATGCCTCCCAGCCCCCCACACCTGAGCAATGACACAGCACCCAATCATTTTCTCCCCAACAGCTGGTGTCAGCAGAAGGCTCCCATCCAGAGCCGGCCCCTTTCTGCGCCGACAACCCCTCAGAACTGCCACCACCTATGGAACGCACAGGGGGCATTGGGGACTCACGACCTCCATCCTTCCAGTGAGTGTGACCTGAGGGTCCGGAGGCCCGCAGGGGAGGGCGGCATCGTCTCAGCCCAAGGCTGGGGGAGGGGGCCCCCAGCCTGCCCCCTCCCCTGCCAAGTCCTCTTTTCCCCGCAGCCCTCATGCCGGCGGGGGCAGCCAGGAGAACCTGGACAATGACACGGAGACGGACTCCTTGGTGTCTACCCAGCGGGAGCGACCACGCCGGAGGGATGCCCCAGAGCACGGTGTGTCTTGCCCACTCCACTGCTTCCAGCCTGCTCCCTGCACCCCAGTTCCTGAGCTCTGGATGTCCCTGGCCCTCTCTCCTCCCTTGTCCTTGCACTGGGCACTGCGTGACCCCGGCTGCCTCTGTCCACCACAGCAACCCGGTTAAACGGAACCACAAAGGCAGAGCGGCGGCGAGAGCCTGGGGGCTACGACAGCTCGTCCACCCTCATGAGCAGCGAGCTGGAGACCACCAGCTTCTTCGACTCCGATGAGGACGATTCCACCAGCAGGTGGGGCTTCCCCCAAGGATGCGGGCTGGGTCTGGGGACGTGGACCCTACGGTGTCGCTGGGGGGGGGGGGGTGCGGAGCGGGGCCAACCTGGTGGGGACCGACTGTGGGCCCCACAGGTTCAGCAGCTCCACAGAGCAAAGCAGCGCCTCCCGCCTGATGAGAAGGCACAAGCGGCGGCGGCGGAAGCAGAAAGTGTCTCGGATCGAGCGGGTAAGGGGCCGCCTGCCCGGACAGGGGAATGGATCAGGAGCCCTTCCTCCATGGGCCACCATGACCCGGTCCTTGCGCAGAGCCAGTCCCTCTGGTTCGGCGTTTAGAGCCCTAGTGGGTGAGGGCGGGGTGCCGAGGAGGAGCCACGCGCAGCAGTGAGGCCCCGCCGGCCGCTCCTGCTCCTGCCCGCTGCTCAGGGCGCGGTCTTTTCCAGTCCTCGTCCTTCAGCAGCATCACGGACTCCACCATGTCGCTCAACATCATCACCGTCACTCTCAACATGGGTGAGTGAGCACCTAGGCGATGCCACCAGTGGGCAAGGGGGGTCCCGGAGACCAAACTGCAGTGTGTTTCCTGCCTTCAAAGGGCCTCTTGAATAAACAACTGACAGACCCGTGGTCAGGGCTGTGACACTCAAGCCCAGGGTGCTGTGGAAGCCGGAGGCGCAGCAGGGCAGGCTTCCCGGAGGAAGGTTCTGGGCACCCCACCCATCGCCTTCTTCAGCCCTTAGTCCTTGCACTCGGATTCCTGCCCCCGGGGCAGTGATGGCGAACCTTTCAGAAACAAGTGCCCAAACCCAGGGTTCTGCAACCCAGAACCCATGTATTTCCTGTAAAGCGCCAACACTGCAGTTAAACACGAGTCTTGAGGTTTTAGTTTAGAAAAAACCAACTTGTACATTAACATTTTTTCCTCTTAAAAAAGAAAAACACATGTGCCATAGGTTCACCACCACTGCCCAAGGGCTCTTTTTAGGAGAGAGCTGGCTGTGGTAAAAAGAACCCAATGTGGAAAATTACATCTGATTTTGAATCCTGGCTTTGCCTCTTACTGGCCTAAAGAATCATTTAAATTCACTAAACTTCAAAGCCGGGCACGGTAGCACTCAGGAGGATGAGGCAGGAGGATCACTATGAGTTCGAGGCCAGCCTGGACTATATATTCAGTTCAAACTTAGTCTAAACTATATGGTGAGACCTTGTCACAAAAAAACCAAAAAGAAAAAAATGAATCACTCAACTGCACTCGCCTGTTGTCTGTCTAAAATGGGACCCAGTGTCGCCATCTCACAGCCAGTAGGGATCATAGGAAAGCAAAGTACACAGTGCCCGGCTTGCGTTCAGTAAATGTCAGCTCTTTTCCCTCTCCACCCTTTTCTAATAAGGGGATGGGAATCAAGGCAGGGACTTGGCCCTGCTCAGGGTGTTAAATTACTCCCTGTAGAAAAGTATAACTTCTTGGGCATCTCCATCGTGGGTCAGAGCAACGAGCGTGGCGATGGAGGGATCTACATCGGCTCGATCATGAAGGGCGGGGCCGTGGCTGCAGACGGGCGCATCGAGCCTGGGGACATGCTCTTGCAGGTAGCATCACCTGCCCGGCTGTGGCACAGCTGGGCAGCGGGGAGGGATCCCTGCCCTCTGGAGGCTTCCTGGCCCCCAGCCCAGCTTCCCTGCCCCTCTCCCCTGCACAGCCTGTTACCCTACACCCAATCCTCTCTCAGGTAAACGAGATCAACTTTGAGAACATGAGTAATGACGACGCCGTCCGGGTCCTCCGGGAGATTGTGCACAAACCAGGGTATGGCAGGAACAGGGCCTGGTGGAGGCTGGGGCAGGCATGCTAGCTGTCAGGCAAGGGGCTGGGTCTGACCTCCGCCCATCCTGCCCTCACCACAACCTTGTTCTCAGGCCCATCACCCTGACTGTAGCCAAGTGCTGGGACCCAAGTCCACGTGGCTGCTTCACGTTGCCTAGGAGTAAGTGGGTGGGGCATTTATTCCTGAAGTGGGTGTTTGCATACATGAGCCCTGGGCCTTCTTCCTCCTGTGTCACCCTGAGCCCTCACACCTCATACCTGTTGGTGTGGGCAGCCCGTGACTCTGCATCCTCCCTGCAGGTGAGCCCATCCGGCCCATTGACCCCGCGGCCTGGGTCTCCCACACTGCAGCCATGACGGGCACCTTCCCTGCCTACGGCATGAGCCCCTCCCTGAGCACCATCACCTCCACCAGCTCCTCTATCACCAGCTCTATCCCTGACACAGAGCGTGAGTGTCCAACCCTGGCCCCGGGCCCAGCAGACAGGGCCGGGCTGGGGGACTTGAGCCCACAGGAGGGCCAGAGAGGGAACCGCACTCATTGCAGCCACCTCACACTGCACTCCCCCCAGCGCACACTCAGTCCCCACTGTGCATCGCTGCTCACCTGGTACCCAGCATCCAGGTAGCCTCAGTTTCCTCTTGTAAAATGGGACTGTCAATACATACTTTACCAGGTTCCGGCGGGCTCAGTAAGAGGGTACGAGTGACACACATCAGTGTGTGGCATCCAGTAAGCACTCTGTAAATGACTGCCATTGTTATGTTCATAACCTGCACAAATACACTGTGCCAGGCACTTTCATTTATGTTACTCATTCTTTCTTCAAATACCCTTGTAAAGTAGATATTAAAATGCCCATTTTTACAGAGAAGAAAACTGAGTGTCCAAGAAGTCAAATAATTGGCTCTGTCACTATTGGGCAGTAGAGCTGAAATGTAAACTCTTGTGTACCGAACTCTAAAGCCCCTTCCGGCCTCACCATTCTGCCTCCCACCCCTAGGCCTAGACGACTTCCACCTATCCATCCACAGTGACATGGCCGCCATTGTGAAAGCCATGGCCTCTCCTGAATCAGGGTTGGAGGTCCGAGACCGCATGTGGCTCAAGATTACCATTCCCAATGCTTTCATCGGTGAGACAGCCCCATGGTGGGAGAAAGGACAGGGTGGGGAGTGAGAGTACAGAGCTTGCTGGCCTGGGGGACCTGGGAACTCCTTCAGCCCAGTCCTGTGAGTTTCTGTGAAGAACCCAGATCAGGTGGGCCTCCCAGTCACCTGGCAGCCTTCTCCCCAGGCTCGGATGTGGTGGACTGGCTGTACCACAACGTGGAGGGCTTCACCGACAGGCGGGAGGCCCGCAAGTATGCCAGCAACCTGCTGAAAGCTGGCTTCATCCGCCACACTGTCAACAAGATCACCTTCTCTGAGCAGTGCTACTACATCTTCGGTGACCTCTGTGGCAGTACGTGTCTCCTCCATCTTCTCTCCCAGTCTGCTGGTGGGACGTAGGGAGGTGCCTGGGGACATGGCCACAGACTCTAGGGAACCCGGGTGAGGCACAGTGGAGCTGGGCCTGGCTTAGCCTTGAGAGTTCTGTGGTAGAAACAGAGTCCAGCCTAGACTCCACCTGCCCACATTTCCCCTTTGAGCCTGATGTTCTGTCAGTGTGCCCTCTGTGCCTGGCACGGCGCTAATAGTTCCAAAGTGTCACCTCACTTGATCCTCAGGATCCCCGGGGGGTGGGGAGGTTTATTCTCTGGGTTCTGAGATGAGGAGACAGATGGATCAGAATGAGATAGTCTGCCCAGGTCTCCTTGGGAAGCAGAGGAGTCGTGCCTTGGATCCAGCTCTCCCTGGCTCCAGAGCTCTTGTTCTTTTCAGTGCCTGGGGCTGCCCTGGATACATGGTACTACAGAACTGACATCTCAGCAAAGCCAGGCAGAGTACCTGCTTTGGTCTTTGAACCAAGCGGGTCCCTCCAGGGCAGCACCTGGGACTGGCCAGCTACTCCAGGTCCTCCTCAGACCCCTGAGGGTGGGCCATCCATGTGATGGGATGAAGCCAGAAAAGCTGCCAGAGTCAGGGCACAGAAGACTCTGCAGGCTGTGCCAGCGCATCTGGAAAGTGCCAGTCAGGATGGTTAAGCAGGGGACCTCCCTGCTCCTCCTGAGCCTGGGAACAACCTTGAGATGTGGAGTCAGAATGGGACAGCAGGTCTCTGTCCAGGCCACAGCCCATGCCGTGTCTGCCCGAGGGAGACTTCTGTCAGTGCAGTGCTGCTGTCTGGTCTATGCTGGGGGGCTCCTAAAGTGCCCCAGCCTGGGTTCCAGGGACTAGAATGGCTGATTCCGCAGGTCACAGACCCTGGGTGAAGGTGGGTCCTGGCCCTTAGCAGACTCCGCATGATACGTGTGTAGGACCGTGAAGGTTGACAGTTCCAAGTTCAAATCCTAGCTCTGCCCTTACCGAGTGAACACGAGTGAGTGGCATGGCCTCTTGGTGCTCTACTTCCTGGTCTGTGAGATAGAGGTCAGAGCAGAACCTACCTCACAGGGCTGTTTTGAGGACACAGAATGCTTAGGACAGTAAGTGCTCTATAAAAACTGCCTGTTCATGTATTAATGCGATACTTTTTTCACATTTCAGTCTTGGTGAAATCGGGATACATGTTATAGTCAGTAGCTTCTTAGACTCAATGCAGGATGTATGAATGTCATCCTTAGCACAAGTCAGCCCTGGCCTCAGACTGCCAGGGACACCTAAAGCTTCCAAGGTGGCTATGGTCTTTGTTCAAAAGATACTGTTTCTTCCGTGGGTCCACCTGGGTCTTGGGCCCATGACCTCAGGCCACCCAAGACCCAGATCAGGGTGATCTCATCCCTCTCACTGGCCAGTCCTCAGCTGGGCATGTGGCAAGCTCACAGGGAAAGGCCACAGGCTGCAGACCAAAGTCAGCACCAGCTCTTCAGGCCTGCACGAGGCAGGCTGCCGCCTCCCTCCCTCCACTCTAGGGCAGGTGCAGCTCTCAGAACTCTGGGGCCTGGTACAAGTGATGTGTGCGCAGGGGCCACCCCAGGCAGGTACAGGGTCCTGGCAGCCTCTTAGAGTCCCTATCAGGTGGTCCCAAGACTGCCAAGGCAGGGGCAGCCTTGCCCTTAAGAAGTTAGAATTTCTGGGGACATCACAGGCATGAAGTAAGTAACTGAGTTGGTGCCAGGGCTGCTTAGAGTGGGTGCAGGGCACAGAGGAAGCACTGGTCGGTCCCAGGCTCTTTCCGTCTCAGCCAACCTCGTCCTCCCCAGCAGGACCAGGGGATGTGATCAGGGTTAGGGTTAGGCCTTCGCTGAGGAGGCCCTGAAAGACGTCTGCTCGTGCTGGCCTTCCCTTGAGTACTCTTCAGTTCTAGAGGAGAGGGGAGGACTAAATTTCTCCAGACTGCTGCCTGCGTCTAATGACTGTCTGGGAAGATGAGAGAAAGCAGCACTTAGCACTGTTCTGCTTGCAGTTTACATTGACCTCAGGCTGCTCATTTAACCCCTCTGGACTGGACTTTCCTCACCCGGGAAAGTGAGGGGATTGGGGTGCTTCTGCAGCAGCCCAGGTACTATACTCTGTAGTGACTTCCTGAGTCCCGGTGTGCAGTACCTGGAGGCCGCCTGGCCTTTAGTTCAGCCTTCCCCACTCTCTGGCCTGGCACCCTCTGAGGGAACTAGAGAAGGCGGCACAGTAGGAGCTTTGCCCCTTCCTCCAGCCCACTGAGGAAGGAGCAGAGCTCGGGGCCTGGAAGGGCCTGGGCGCTGGGCATGGAGATTGGCTGAGAGTAAAATGATGCTCCAGTCTTCCTGGAGGGGCTCCCCTGGGTCTCCCATCTCTGTCTGGTGGTGTCCGTGGGGCTCTACAGAAGCGCTGAGCTCTGTGGCGGGTGGGTGCTGTGCCTCCTCCCCTTCTGGCCCTAAAGTACCCCAATGGCACACCGCCCGACCTGGACTGGGGTCCCTCTCCAGGGCAAGGGGTGGAGGCCCGGCGGCTCACCCAGCACTCCTCCGCAGACATGGCCAACCTGTCCCTGCACGACCACGACGGCTCCAGTGGTGCTTCCGACCAGGACACGCTGGCCCCTCTGCCTCACCCAGGGGCCGCTCCTTGGCCTATGGCTTTCCCTTACCAATACCCACCGCCCCCACACCCCTACAACCCGCACCCTGGCTTCCCGGAGCTGGGCTACAGCTACGGCGGGGGCAGTGCCAGCAGTCAGCACAGTGAAGGTAAGGGGGGCCCAGCCCAGAGGGAGTCCCGGGCCAGCCCTGGCTCCCTGCCCGCGCTGAGCGTCCTGCCTCGGCCCTGTGTGTCCCCCGCAGGCAGTCGGAGCAGCGGCTCCAACCGCAGCGGCAGCGATCGGCGCAAGGAGAAGGACCCGAAGGCGGGGGACTCGAAGTCGGGTGGCAGCGGCAGCGAGTCCGACCACACGACGCGCAGCAGCCTGCGGGGTCCGCGGGAGCGCGCCCCCAGTGAGCGCTCAGGCCCGGCCGCCAGCGAGCACAGCCACCGCAGCCAGCACTCGCTGGCCGGCAGCCTGCGCAGCCACCACACGCACCCCAGCTACGGCCCGCCCGGCGTGCCCCCGCTCTACGGCCCCCCGATGCTGATGATGCAACCGCCGCCCGCGGCCATGGGACCCCCGGGAGCCCCACCGGGCCGCGACCTGGCCTCCGTGCCCCCCGAACTGACCGCCAGCAGACAGTCCTTCCGCATGGCCATGGGAAACCCCAGTGAGTTCTTTGTGGATGTGATGTGAGCAGGGCCCCCTCCCCCGACTGCCGCCCACCCCGACCCCGCCGCCGCCGACCGCCTTTTTTACTTTGGTACCTGAAAGGGAAGTAAATAAACCGCTCGCTGGGCTAGCGAGGGCGCCATGCAGCTCCCCACCAGCCCTGCAGCCCCTAACTGCCTCTGGCCCAGCTTCGCCCAGCCCACTAACGCTGTGCGGGGCTCACCCGGGCGCGGGTCAGGCTCGCTGGTCGTCTGCCCACCCTCACACAGCCTTCACACACCGCAGGGCCTGGCCCCGGGGTGCTCGCGCCCTCGCCCCTCAGGACCGGTTCGCTCTTCATTCTGCTGCGTCATCCCTGCATTAAGCCCATCCCAAGCATGAGTGCAAACCTCTTGATTGCCCCTACAGTACTGACGCCAAAATAAGTCCCTGCATCCCCCCTCCCTATGTCCTGCCTGCTGCCTCGGTCCTGCACCCCAGGGCCGGCGCCCCCTCCTGTGGCCATCTGTGCTGCCCATCCAGAGAGCCCCCTTGGGTGCTTGGGCGGCTCCTGCCTTTCAGGGAGCAGCTCCGCTCGACCCCCTACCCCTGTGCCTGCCTGTGTGTTGGTTCCATCAGATCCTAACCCTACTAACCAGCAGGCTCATCTTACCTTGGGCCTGAAACGTTTCTTCTCTTTCTTTTTTTCCTCCCCCAATTTTCCCTGGGCCTGGAGCAGCCAAGAATTTCGGGCTGTTTGACTTTCTGTGAGTCCCCAGCAATGGGAGGCTCAGCCTCCGAGGAGACCAAGAACCCTGCTTCAGCTGCCCTTGGGGCTTCCCAAGGATGTCCAGCCCCACACCCATACCTCAGCGAACTAGGTTGGGGGGTGGGAGCTCCAGCTTCACCCAGGCACTGGAGACCTTGTTTCTTCCCAGAGAAAATCACTCATACACACGCGTGTGCACACATGCACACGCATGTGCCTATGCAAGTTCACTTAAGCCTCAGGGCTGGTCCCTGCAGAGGGCTGGGCCCTCTCCAGACCGTGGGGCTGGTCCCCCGACTTCCCTGCCCTTTCCTCATAGCCCTCCAACCTCCCTCACGTGTTCCCAGGATGGCCCCATCTGGATCTCAGGCTGCTCAGCAGAGAATGCAGCAGGCGCAGTAGCCGGCTGCAGGTCATTCTCACCCTGCCCAGAGGGAGGACAGTAGCCACGGGCCAGTTGCAGTCAGGCAAAAGGATTTCTGGGATTTCCTGAGTTCTAGTTTGGTTTTTTTGTTTGTTTGTTTGTTTGTTTTTGCTTTTTCTTTTAACCTCATTCTCCACTTTAAGCAAATCATGATATTCTCTCTAAGCCTCCACTCTAAACCCATATTTTCAGGGTTAGGATACTGAGAGTAAGATTAAGTCCTTAGCCCAGGTTTTGGGGCAAACTGAAGTAGGGATGTTTCAGCATTCATTCATTTAACAAATATTTCCTGAGATTTTAGCGAACAAGGGGCTGTATTGAAAGCATGACTCAGTCCTGCCTGCCTGGTTTTTGAAACCTCCCCAACCCAGGCCATGGTTTCTTCCAGCCTCCACTACTGGGCCACCTCCTGTACTTTTCTGACTCTGCCTTGTCTGACTCTTGAGAATTCCTCCACATGGGCCAGGGATTTAGCTCAGTGGCTTAAGTGCCTGCTTTGCAAGCGCGAGGTCGTGAGTTCGATCCCCGGTACCAAAAAAAAAAAAAAAAAGAATTCCTCCACTGCATTCATGCCTTGGGGGTTTGTATTTCCATTGTTGCAATCTTTGATCCACTTCTCTTTCCTCTCTGCTCCCAAAACATTGTCACCCATCCTCATGTCCTCAATTGCTGCTGATAAGCTGGTGATTGCCATATACAGCTCCAGTCCCAACATCCTCCAGTCTGTAGATCTGGACTTGTATTACCCACCGGTGTGGACACCATTTGTGCCCCTGATCAGCGTTCCTCCTGAATCCCTGTACTCGTGACCTTCAACACAATCTATATAGGTTCACCAGCTAGAGACATTTAGGACCTTAAATTCTTTTGTATCTGTATCTTACTGGCATATTTCATCCTTTCCACTCCAACAACCTTTCTTAAATTTGGCCCTTCTATCCTCTTTGCCTCTAATGTGCCAGAGCATGAGATCTGGGGTCAGGTTGATCTGGGTTTGAATTCCAGCTGTACTACTTTTTGTTTGCGTGATAAGAGAGTTATTTAACCTCTCTGAGCCTCAGTCCTCTTGTATGTAAAATGATGATAATAATACCTACCTCACAGGGTTGTTGTGAGGATTTAAATTAGATATTGTACGAAAAGTGCCTAGCACAGTGCCTGGCACAATAGAGTAGGTGCTCAATAAATGGTAGCCATTATTACTATTTATTCTAAGCCACAGTCATTTAAAGTATCTGGAAGATAAAACTTTTGCAAAGATGATGTTGAATCCTCAAATGCTGGTTCAAGGTTTAGAAGTGCCTATTTGCAGTCACTTAATGGTATCAGGATGACAACAAATTGAGGGAGGCCAGATCACCCTTCTGTTGCATCTGTTGCATGCTTCTGATAGGTGCATGCTAAGGACCATAAGGTTCATGAACAGATTTTCCCTTCCTGGCATGACAGTCTTAATTGAGTCTATGAGTGAAGGCAGCAGGATATTGCTGCATGCAGAAAGAATAAAGCCAACATATTGAGATTCTCCAAGAACCAGGTAGCCTTTTATGTTCCTGGATTTAATATGCCTCCTCTTCTTAGCTGCAATGTAAAGATTAATTCTGTTCATCAGAGAAAGGATTTTGAATCTCATGTCCAACAAAATTCAGCTCGCCATTTTTTTCTTTGTCTTTTTGAAATAGGGTCTTGCTATGCAGTTCAGGCTGGCCTTGGGCTCACTTTGTAGCCCACACAGGTCTCGAACTTTCAACAGTCCTGCCTCAGCTTCCTGAGTGCTGCAATTACGGGAGTGAGCAACCACGCCTGGCCCCAACTCACCATTTTCTAAGAAATATTGCCTATGGAAAATACACACAGTCACTGGTATTGCTGAGAACACTGAGAGTCATGAAAGGCTTTAGCTAGTTTCTTCCAAGAATGTATCTCTACTGAGTGTGGTGGCTCACACTCAGGAGGCTGAGGCAGGAGGATTGCCATGAGTTTAAGGCCACCCTGGGCTGTACAGTTTAAGGTCAGCCTAAACTGCACAGCAAGACTGTCTCAAAATAAAAACAAAACAAAAAAGTGGCTCCTCTCTTCCCTCCTTGGGTCTTGATCCTAGGGAAAAAGCTTATGTCTGAAAGAAATATATGAGGAAAAACTCAGGAGATGCACCCTGTCATGAGTGTGTGTGTGTGTGTGCGCTTGTGTGTGTGCGTGTGAGTGAGAGAGAGACAGAGAGACAGAGAAATAATGAAAGAGAGGTGAAGGGTGAAGAAGCCACTTTCCAGATGGGATAGGAAAGGCCTACAGCAATCCAAAGTTAAGAGAGGGGCTTCAACAAAAGCAAAAAGACTACAATTCCCGGGATGCTGCTTGACGAAACGGAAGGTCCAGTGGCCGGTGCAAGGATTTCTGGCGAGGCGCGGAAGTGCCCCATCTCCGGAAGTTGGGGGCAGTCTCTCTAGGGCCGTTGGTCATTGTAGTTTTATAAACCTGGCGCTCTCAATCGTCAGCGAAAAGGCCGCAGGGCCTGATGGGACTTGTAGTCGGGCTCGAGAGGCGGGCGCGCAAGCGCAGCCGGGATTGGGGCGGGGCCGCGGCACTGCAGTGAAAGCCGAGGCAGCGGGCGGGCTAGCTGGGGGCGGGCGGACATCTTGGGATCTGGAGAGTGACCGGGCCGTCTGAGTAGGGGGCCGCGGACGCGGGCGCCAGGTGAGCTGGGGAGTCGACCTTACCGGGTAGGGGGGAATGCCTGAGGTTGTCGGTCCCGCCGCCCAGTCCTTCGCCCTGCGCTGCTGGGCGAAAAGCTGCCCACACCCGGGAGTGGCCTCAGCCTTCAGACCCTGGAGGGAGCTGCCGGCGGGGTGGGGGCGCCCGGGGCGCGGTCGTGGGACGGGCGGGGAGCGGCGCTCTCCGCTTGACCTGCCCGGCTCCTCCTATGAGGGCGAGACCGGCCAGATCCACTCGGAACCCGGACTCCGCGCGGCGCCCCCTCCCTGGCGCCCCCTCCCTGGGATCGTGACAACCCCCAGCCATCGGCGCGCGTCCTCAGCGCAGGGACAATCCCCCCCGAGACGGTGACAGCCCCCGTGCTACCTCTTTGGACGGTGACCGGGCTCTTCGT